>OMKR01007909.1:9055-26316 GCA_900302355.1 Cyttopsis rosea
GTGTGTGGTGTATATTTACCTGCGCATTAGTGTGTGTGTATGTGTGTGTGTGTGTGTATGCATGTGTGTGTTGGTTAATTGACGGCCCAACCCCCCAATAAATAAAGTTTGATTAAAAAACAATATAATATAATATAATATAATATAATATAATATAATATAGATTAGATAAGATAAGATAATATAGATATATATAATATACACTTCATTGATCACTGGGGGTTTCTGGAAAAAAGCTTGTAGTCCACATTGTGGCTGTTGACTAATAACAATTTCAACAGCCAACTTTAATTTCTCACCTCTCATCTTTTTTACAGTCAAGCCAAATCTGTATCATTGTAAGATTTATTAATTTTTTAGACATCGTTTTTTGTCCTCACAGGGTAAATTTTGGTTTTGGTTCTAGATTTTGGTTTCCAATGAATTGATGAATAATTGGATTTGGATAGACTGGGTGACGCATGACTTGGTGCCCATGAATCAAAACTAAATGCACATTGAGCTTGTTGTTGTTGTATCCTGTACGTTGTGGTGCAATCACGATGATTGAGGTGGAAGAGCGGAAGGAACCGAGATGCAGAGTTTCACCTCAATACAAATACCCAATTTGAGAGAAACCAGGCACTCCAATGCAGCACATCCTGCCTTCTCAGGTAATGACGTCCTGTGGACGCTACTGCTTGTAAATCCTGGTACCAGAAAATTATTATAAAGTATTATAGTGGCAATAAATTGAACTCTAAATACAATATTTCCTGTTTTATTATAAAAATTATTATGTACAAAAAATTTGGAATTACAGATCATCATTATCTTCTTTACAAAGAACATTCATTAAAATATTTACTTCTGCTTGAGAGAAATGTGGTTGACGATGATATGTGAAAAATACAGTATGTGAAAAAATGCTGAAATCAAAACTAGGCTGGGCTTGGCTGGGTGAGTAGGGACTCTGAGTAGCGGATTTCTTATGCTTTATTTAAAGCGTAAAAGCATCAGCTGAATAGTAATAAGTAACAGACATAGGGTACCTAGGCTATCTTATACAGGCATTGTTTACACTGTAACACTCTGAGAACTCTGGATAGCACATGACATCACTGGTATGACATAGTCATTACAGAGGAAATACATCACAGAGCTGCCGCTGACCCTGCTTCCCCCAACTTCCTCAATGGAAATTTCACTACATTGCCTTTACAATTACTGCCTCGACTCTCAACTACGGCAGACATATTCAAATATACACACAGAGCTACAGACGAATCCGGCGAGTGATTTATGTCTTTGGCCCTCTACCGAGGCCGCCATTGCTGGGGTGTGCAAAGTCGTAATCAATCACTGCATTGAATGGAGAAGTGGATAGACTCACAAAATCAAGTTATGTGGATGTTATTTAATTGTAAAAACACTAGTTAGAATTTACTCATTACATCGACCATGGAGGGAAAAAAAAATTAGTAATGGGCCTAGTATTGCTAAGACTTTGATAGCATATCATTATCAATAGACAATTTCTTTCTCAAGAAAGAAATAATATTACATTTTTAATATTATATGAAAGTAAAAATATAGAAATTAACAAACAAAATGTCTTGGTCCTCTGAATGGCCTGGAAACCTATGCAGAGAGTATGACCCTGAAAAGGTACAGTCAAGGTTTCTGACATTATCATGCAAAAACAATGTTAATACGAGTATTGTAGTGACAGCACACCGCAGTAATGGCAGATCGATTACTTCTGGCCATTTCCTGGATTCGTCTATACGTAACTGCTATCACAGTCACAAAAGCAAACGCAAACAACTAAGCTATACAGTGTAGAAACAGGAAAGATCTTTGTTCTGCTGGTGGTAGCATTAAGGCACAGAGCCGTGGGGGTCTGTCTCCGAGCATTGTCCCTCGTGGACAGCGCAGATAGGACATAACTGCTATCACAGTGAAAGAAAGAAACTTAATCCAAAATTTCCAAAATCCCTGCACATGAATTAACCCCCCCAAACAAAAAAATCAACCCTTCACCGATCCAGAAACCATTGACTATATAGACAGTGAACCTGTCTGTACCTGAGAGACACTCACAGTGCAGTACATTTGTATTTGAAAGCTCTAACTGTGGCTTGCAAGATCAACAAGTCGACTGAGGGGATCTCAAGAGCATACTCAAGAGTCATACACCCGTGTGCCATTTTCCTAGGAGCTGTTTTTTTTAAGCTCCAAAAAGTCACTTCCTAATCACTCTGTCGTGTTGATCGGAGCCAGTCATAAAGATTTGTGTAATTGTAGTTGTTGCTGTTGCTACCAGACTCATGTGCCATTGTTTTCATGTTGGTGTCATTGCTCATGGGCCGAGAAAGCAGGTTGGTATAAGTACTACCTTGGGTTTCCACAGGGGACTGAATGAAGGAAGCTTGGTTGTTCTGCCTCCCACCAACCAGGGGCTCCTGCTTCAGCTGGAAGCCTGGTTGGGACTCTCCCGTCACCAGGCTCTTCAAAAAATCATCCCCCTCTAAGAGAGGGAAAGCACCCAGCCCCAAGGTGCCTCCTCTGTCTCCTGTTTCAGCCCCGTTTAAGGTCCCCTGCACAAGGCTGGGGGAACTGAAACCAGACCACAAAGCCTGGAGACCCTGGTTCTGGATCCCATGGTTGCCCTGGCCTTTGGGTTTGGAGGCCTGTTGCTGCTGCTGCTGTTGCTGCTGATAAAGGAGGGTCTGGGACTGCTTCTGAACCTGGTTCATTATAGAGCCATGGGTGTCCGACTCCAAGCACTGCAAGTCCCTAATGGAGAGTTCGGGGAGAGCATTTGCCACAATGCCACTGTGCTCCATCCCATGTGAGTAACCAGAGCCAAGACTTGGCTGCTGCTGCTGCCGACTGCTACTAGTGCGCCCTAGATGGCCCATACTTTGAGAGGGGTTGATCCTGATAGTGTCCATGGAGAGTGCTGGGTTTGGGTTTTGCCATGCTTGGTGGAGTGAAACATTAGGGGGCTGCAATAAGTTCATCATAGTGTGTTGAGGTTCGAGCTGGTAGGTTGAGTTATACGCAGGTTGTTGCTGCATGGGAGGTCTTGTTGCTTGTTGTTTCAGGAACACATTGTTGTTATCTGGTAAAAGACAAAGGCACTCTTAGTGTCAGGGTCAGACATTATGAAGAGACAGCAGAATGAAAGCTGGTTTCAGACAGATCTACATTGCCGTCTCCAAAAGTATTTACCTTTTTTCATGACCTGGACCATCATGGAGCTCTGTGATACGGCCTTTACCCTATTGGTCCCCAAACCAGTAAACGGACCAGCTGAAGGAGAAGCAACAAGACCGCAAACCATTGTTACATCTGCATCAACACACTGACTGGCACTCACCTGCATAACTCACATCTAAATTCATGTACATAAAAAAAAACATATAAGCTAGTGTTATCTATGAATTGACAAATCTTACCAGACAATCCAGATATCTTCATCCGATGTTCTTGTCTCCGCTTCTTCTCATTATTACCATAAGGATCTGCAAACAAGTCAACAGTCAATTTAAAGCTCACCATATAATATTTATCTGTCCAATGCATACCAAAGTGAGCTGTGTATTTAAAGTTCTATATTCCATTCACCCTGAAGCCAATCGCAACTGAGACCTATTCCCTGGATTCGAAAAATAGGACATAGAGGAACGGAGTTAGTGTCGTGTAAAAAGAGGATAGTGCTCTTAGTTTAGGGTTGCCACTTTGGCAGAGGTCGAGCACTGCTGATCAAAAAGCAGAGGCTGTAAAACTTTTACACTTATTATTGTAATGGCAACATAGTTGTTTATTGCATGAACCTCTCCCTCTCTTATAGGGATCAGGTCTGTGACTGACAGTAGGTTAGATGACTATTGACCAATATACTTAGCATTGTTGCTAGAGAGCTAATTAACTCTCTAGTCACAACTTCCCACGGTGAATCTCCCACGGTGCCATTTTTGTTATCACTCGAGGTCAGACCCATTGTTACAACTAAATGTGAAAGTAAATGTTTGCTTGAGCCCCCTAGCTACCCACCTTTGTCGTCAGGCAAGTAACGAAAGTCCATGGGTTCGCTCACTTCCTGATCTGTGGGCCGACGCAGCTGCATGCGCACCATAACCGGGGCAGTGATGGAGCAGTCGTAGAAAGGTGGGGTTTTGAAGACTATGGCCACCTGGCGATGAACATCTGCCTGGGAGAAGGAACCCCTGGCCTCCCAGCCATTGGAGGAGAAGAAACGCACCTCGATATCATCTGCAGGTATCAAAGGGATGGCGGGAATGGGTATAGTAATGAATGAGAATATATGGGTACGGCAGCTGAAGAAGATCAAAGAAAATGAGGGATGGATGGGTGGGATGGACAGATGCAGGGATGAACAATTGATTGATAACTATGTCCTGTGACTAAAAAAAGGGCATAATAAAGTGAGAATGCTTGTCCTGTCCAGGCGCTAAGGCCGTTGTCATGTTCAATACAAGGCACGTGCGTGTACCTTTTTGTACTTTGTCACAAAGCAAGAAGATCTCGTCCCCTCCCTTGACGCTGCCGTTGTTCCTGTTGACCCGACAGATCCTCAGTTCAGCTGTGTTAGGGGCCCCTGGCGACAGACAAGGAAGCAGAGAGAAAGGTCAAGTTGCTTAACTACAGCGCCTTCTTTGCATTGTGTGAGGCCATAATATAAACGAGTGAACTTAATCTAATGGGTGGCACTGTGGGCTGACTGGGGCCTAAGAAATGGAGATCCAATATTGTTGGGATGGGTCAAAATGCAGAGAGCGAATTCGATGAAGTTTAACTCATTGATTCGTGGGTAGCACTTTCAGTTTACATTTTGATCTCAGCGGGTTGACTCACATGTCACATGCTTGCCATCAGAAGAGGAAGTGCGCTATGGTAACGGAGCTGCTTGAGGGTTTGTGTGTGCAGAGAACTTCCCCTTTCTCACTGTGCGTGTGAAAGAAACTCTGAACTACTTCACTGGGCACGACAGGTACAAAACAAAACCTGCTGGAACACAGATTTGGGATCCACGTGCACTTCCAGAGATGGTTATGTATCAGGGTAGAAGCTCCCAGACACCCGTGTTTAAAACCCACAAGCTGATAGCAGCAAGTTGCTCGGGCCACTCACGGTTGTCATAGATGGGGTTAGTGACGATGGGCTTGAGGGCGCGGCTGTAATGGTCGTTCTCGTCCTGCAGGAACACCTGGATGCACAGACGCACCACGTTCAGGTCGTACTCCTCCGTCTGCAAGAGCTGCTCCCGGGGAACTGAGATCACACACACACACACACACACACAAATAGTTTTTTTGAGCAATTTTGAGCAACATTTTTTTCAATACGGTTGATATATGTACATATCTACTACAAGGGTACAAGGGACACTGTGGAAATCTCAAATTCCCTTTAGAAATACAGATGAATCAGATTAAGTGAACTCTATTTGACAGTTATGGGCAGAGTCTAATCTGTAGGTTGTTCCCATAACCTCAACATTGGATCAGCTCAAGTGCGTCACAAATGTAGTTCTCTTGAGTGCTCTGCCCACACAGTGATCACAAACGTAGCACACCACTCAAATACATCACCAACAATGGAAACATACATGTGCGGCTCGCAAAGACAACCGTTACTGAGGGAGGGACGCACACGCACACACACACACACACACACACACACACACACACACACACACACACACACACACACACACACACACACACACACACACACACAAATGTAAGGTATCACAAGCGCCTACTCTCCATTTCATCTCTCGGTTTCTCTCTCTAGCGGTGCCACTCTACCAGCGTTGAAGCCACGCCACCTATAATTGTCTCACTTCAGGTGGAAAAGGAAAGTCTGGGGGCATGTGCTGATGTGTGAAAGTGCAGCAACGGGGAATGAGACCCTGAGTAGGTGACAACGATGAGGACTCATGAAAACGAGGAATAGCTTCAGCCAAATGCCGTGCAATGGAAGAAACGCCAGCACGTTTACCAGTGACAATAGAGTACATGGAATTAATACTATTCCTATAAATTCAAGAGTGAAAATCTATGCAAAGAATCTTTTGGCAGGAGGCTCCACGGGTGCCTGGGATGTACGGGCTTGAGGTTGAACAGGTGACTTGCTTCTTTACCACCACCATCGTCATCCTGTCGCCCATTTGTTGTTGGTGTGCAAACAGTGGCCCATTTCTTCTTCTAAACTTTCCATTTGAGCGTCAGGTTTGTCTACTGGGGGTGGTGGAGACAAGAGAGCGGAGAAAGTGTGCGGGAGGGAGAGATGAAAGAAGTAGCCTTAATATGATGCGAGAGAGAATATATGGTTGGAACCTAGTTCGTCGGCGTGTGTGTGTGTTGTGTTTGTATGTTTGCGTGAGGGACTGAGGCTCCCAGCTGGACGGCGGGTGCAATACTGTGGGCTGTGAGTGGGAGGCTGGAGGTGTACGGCATTGTGTGTGCATATGTGTGTGCTGGCATTCGAGTGAGAATGAGGGTTCGACAGGTGTGAAGTCTCCCCACCTCGAATGTGACTCACCACTCCGTTTAGGTTCAATTTAGGTCACGTTCAGCTCAATAACATTAATTCATTGTACAGTCTCGTCTTCTAACGATAAAACAGTCAATGTCAAATTTTTGGCCAAGTTGATTGCTGTTCATCCAGCAAAAGCAAAGATGTGTCAAAATCTATTTAAAATCTATAAGATTATATATTTGATTCAAGGAGTAATGCAGGAACTGACAGACCATATAAAGCCTTACTGCATCACAACCCCTGCCAAATATATTTTTAATAATTGTATTTCAACAATACATTTAGTGTAATTTTGCTGTTATAGGTTAGGTGTTGCATTGTGGAGGATTCATCTAGCATTATTTTGGTCAGTGTTAGTCTGTTGACTGTTCCATAATGTCCACAGCTGATTCGAGACAGCACTGTCAGAATACGGATTTCAACCTGGTGAAGAAAGGGGAACCAAATTCACGTGAAAATTAAAAAAAATGCATCAATCCTGGACATAAATGTGTATGTGTGGGGTGTATGTGTGGGGGGTGTGTATGGGGGGTGTGTGTGTGGTGAAGCGGTCAGGCATGTATCGCCGCTACACCGGAAACAGCTGAGTTTCACAGCAGAAGCGAGCCCTGACACACCTCTTTGCTGCAGCCTTTGGGGTCAAACGGAGCTTTGCTTTGCTAGACAACCGGGTCTACCAGTACAAGCAATGTGCTGGAGCCCACACTTTACCAGCCATTCCTTCAACCCACCTAAAAACACTGTGGAAAAAAAGTGTGCCCTTTCAGGACCTGTCATATAACCACTAACTAGACCGTTCTTGATTTGGCAACAACACGTCAACTTCCCCCTCGAACATCACTGTGGTTCTTCATGGGCAAAGCTCTGCGTGTTGGATGTGAATGTCTGGCTGAGCTTGATGCTGGCTTCCTACTCTCCATGTTTTAAGCAACGGTGGTGGGGCTGTCGAGAATTCCTCATATGTAATTTATAATCTCGGTTATAAAACCCCTTCTCAAGCAGTTGGTTGCAAGATCTGATGAGAAAATCTCATTTCCCAGAGTCCAAACCGGGACGGAAGCGCTTAAAGGAAAACGTCATTTTTTTACCTAAACTGTATTTTTTTGATCATTGCGACCCAAGCAACCTGAGTGATTGGCATTCAGAATCTCTGATCCAGTATTGAGACAATAGCAATGGCCCTGTTTTACTACATATTTCAGCTCGGTGCAGTCGGCTGGAGATATTCTCTCAATACTGGATGAATTTAAGAGATTCTGATGCCAATCACTCAGGTTGCTTGGGTCCCAGATTGAAAAATTACTTTTTAGGAAGAAAAAAAAAACCCCCAGACTTTTCCTTTAATGGAAAGCGAAACAATTGGGAAAATAATGCAAAATTGGTTTTGAATTCACAAAGAAATATTTTTGTTCAAGATGTTATCAACCTCAATAAAGCAACATATTAGAATACTGCACAATAAAATATCAGTGGAATAAGCTAGGAATGTACAGAGATAGTATTGATTCTTATTAAGATTGAAAGCAAATTGGAGACTCCCTGCTGCCGGGAGGTCATGGGTTCAGGTTGACATGTTTACAAAGTCTAAATAATCTATCTTTTGCTGTGACATAGTCATACGAGGACCTTGTGACACAATGAGGAACCTTTCATTACATCCCATATGGAGGTCTATACCTCCAGAGCCAAGAGTTAGTGTCTAATATTTTCCTCCCAATAGCACAGGGCAGTGGCACAAAAGAAGAAATGGACCTGTGGCTAAACTGCCGGAAGAAACCTCCCCCACCCCCCCAAAAAAACAGATTGAAAAACACATAATGCATCGTTGTGCAGCACAAATACTTCTGCCAGAAACCTTCTCCATTTAACACAAGTACAACCTTGTCATTTCACAAACCTATAAAGCACCGACCCCTGATCTCCATGGAGATCTGTGCGAGCAGGGGAAGCCCCTTGAACGCCGCATTCCCGTTCCTCACGTGGCACCCTGTGCCGCGCTCAATTGAGCAACTGTGACTGTGAGGAATGGGGAAGTAGCCCAACGCCTGTTTGTACATGAGAGCCGCTGCCCGTCTGCTGCACAGGGCTGAGGAACCAACGAGCGTTGGGGAAACGCTTTGTTCGGTTTTCAGCGGCGGGACCTCGACAAAGGACGGGGGTCTGTCAATGTGATTTCTTTGAAACTTTTGCGGACTACTCTTAAACTCGACAACCTTTTTGCACGTGAATGTAACCCCTTAAATTAGTCACCAGGTCAATATTGACAGCTGCACAAAGATATTAAAAAACTTACACCGACTTAGGAATACTGTGGTTGTCTCAAGAACGATGTCGATATTAAACTCTAATCAAACAGCTGACCGCTGATCTGTTATCCCGGCGAACAAGATCAATCCTAAAAAGAACGACCACTGGAAGGTAAACTGCACGTGAGATGGAGAGAAACGCAGCCCGGAGGGACTCACCGTTAAAGGGGTTGATTCCTCTGGACACTCTCTGCAGGATCGCCTCCTTCACCTCCCTCCTCCTCACGCACTGGATGCCCAGGTTCTGGAAGCTTCACGGACAAAATAAATCGAGTTTAAATTTGCCGCAAGACGCATGGGGGCAAGGCCCAAGTGAAATGGGTAAAAAGAATACATAAAATTATTACATATTAGTAAGTACCAAATGATGATGACATCATAATTTGCCGCATCATAACATCACATTTACAAGTGTAGCTTATAACATTTTCATGGATATACAAAATGAATTATGGATTTGCAGATCGTACAGTACACACAAAGCATTCTGATCCATTCACATAAACTCACACACACACACACACACACACACACACACACACACACACACACACACACACACACACACACACAGTGTTTCTCTCTCATACACAGGGTAAATAGGAATGATGTCACTTGGGGAATTCCCGCATTGCCATTCTCATCAGAGATGGTTAGACCAATATACTTGTGTGTACGTGTGTGTACGTGTGTGTGTGTGTGTGTGTGTGTGTGTGTGTGTGTGTGTGTATGTTGATTTATGTGTTCATGCCTTTATGTGAAAATACTGAGTTGCTCTTGTGTAGTATGATGTGTAACATGTTTAAAAGACAGAGATGAGTTATTTAATGGCAGACATGGCGAGGGTGAACTTACGCGATGACCCGGCGCTCGGGGCCGAACTCGGCCTCGTAGTAGCCGTCCTTGCAGTCCTTCCCCACCAGATCATGTGGGTGCGGCCGATAGGGTTCGTTCTTGGTAACCAAGGAAACTCGTACCTTTCCCTTACCGGAGTAATTCAGGATCTATGGAAGATATATAGAGAGAAAGGGTGGATAAGTACAGAAAGTACAACAGCAGGACACACAGGAGAGCAAAGAAGCCAAAAACTCACACCAAATATGACTACACAGCTGCTACCTCCCATTCCACCAAATTGGCTACGAAGGTCAAATGTTACAAACACTGATCACATCTTTGAATGACTTCAATTCAGACACAGAAATGTGAATTTCTATCCCCAAACAAAGTAATACAATGTCATCACGATTGCATTTTCATAGTTTGTTTGATGGGATTTCAGGGATGTTGAAGTTCCAACTTTGCTAGTTTTCCCCGATGTTGCAATATAAACCGAGTGTGGTGCGGACCTACCTGGAGGCTGGGGTAAGTCCTGTTGTTGTCAGAGCTCCTCTCCCCTGGGATGCTGCCGGCAGAGCGGCCCTCACACTTGTACCTGAAGCGCATGCCCCTCTGCTTGGGCTGCTCGAAGATCTGGATCTCTGGCTCAGTCACTGCAGGACACAGGGAGTGAGGATGCCTGTTAGTGGCTCCTTGGTCTGCGTTAGTCGTCCATTAGTGTACCAACATTAGCCCTTTGTTGTGATTTCTCTCTCTATCTTAAAGGTGCAGTGTGTAGAATTTAGTGGAGTCTAGTGGAACGGACTTGGCAGAAATGGAATATAATATTCATAAGTATGTTTTAATTAGTGTATAATCCTATGAAAATAAGAATCGTTGTTTTATCATTTCCTTAGACCCGCTCCTTATATAGCGGGTTTCTACAGTAGCCCAGAACGGTCAAACCAAACATTGGCTCTAGAGAGGGACTTTCATGTTTTTCGCGAGTTTTGTGGCCACTGTAGCTTCTCCTACACGCTTGGAAGCATGTAGGAGAACCTCACCACTAGATGCTGCTAAATTCTACACACTGCACCTTTAAGCTGTGATAGGCTTCACCCCCCCCCCCCTCTTCTGAACAGGAATAAGTGAGTAAAACAAGTGGATAGGAGATACAGGGATGAAGGGATGATCGGAGGAATTGTTTCGTATGACTTCTATATTGTGCAATATAGTACACAGCTGAATACTACAAGTCTGAGAATCACGTCAGTGTCAAACATTTTTAAAACTGCAGTTTGACGCATCCGAGAATTTGTAGACGCCATTTCCCCTGATCAACAGAGAGGACAATAATAAACGTTTCTGGAGAGAGAAACATGTCGGGCATGACATAGTTAACCGACATGCGCAAACAAACAAACAAACCAAAAAAAATCACATCACAATTCAATATTAATTAATATCAATATTAATAGTGGCACAGGAAATTGAAACGACAACTTTTAAATCTGATACAACAAAAAAAAAGGCAAACTATGAAGTGCACAGGAGATAAGAGCTACACGTCACTTGCTTACCAATAATAATAATAAAATAAATAATAATAATAATAATAATAATAAAACAAAACAAGTAAGTAGCGGCACCAAAAGACAGGGTAAGACGGGAAGAGGCATTTCAATGTGCTTACTTATTGAGTGACGGTCCCCCAGCAAGGACGGAATATGAACTATTGGAGGAAATGTTGAGTTGTTTGAACAAATGAGCTCCGATCGTCAGCAGCAGGAATAAAACACGGACAACACCACCACCTTCAAACCACTAGTACACTCATCGTGGGCATCGTTCAACCAGGGTTATAGTTAGAAGATCAAATTATGAAAATATGTGATGATCACAGGGTTTTATGATCAACAATTTCACTTCAATGTTATATATTGTCGTTAATAGCAGCATTCCGGTGATTGCTGTTCTTATATCTAATAATAAATAATAATAATAATAGTCGTATAATAATAATTATTCTAGAAGAGAGCAGGAAAAAAACAAAACATTTAAAATCCAAAAAAAACGACTCGAAGCCCCGCTACTCACCGTCCATGGTGCGCGTCCCCTTCTTAGCCGGAGGAAGATGAATGACAGCGGAGCCTCGGCTTCATGTTTTCTAGATCAGCGGGGAATTCCACAACAGGCCCCGCCCCCTCCGCGCACCCAGAAATTCCCCTCAGGCCGCGCCCATCCCGCGCCGAAGCAGCCAATCAGAAGTACGAGCGCTTCTTAAATCAGCGCGCACCACGCATTGACGTCACAACCAGCGAGCGCGTCTCAAGAGGGGAGGAAAGACGCCAACTGGATAGAAGACGGTCAATGACAATTGATTGTTGATGTAATTGTCATAAATATTGTACACTCAGTGCGCACTGTATTAGGTGCACATGTACAATGCAATGTGATCCAATACACCAGCTCTGCCATGAATTCTACTTTTATCAAGTTTATGAGGTCACAGTTAAATGTGTTGTACTGAACTACACTATATTGAGGTGTTTCCAATTTTTTGTCCTTTCTATTTACATACAGAGGGGGCAGAATATTAGAACCACCTCTGAATATAATGCAGATCAGTACAACACCACCACCAAGGGTGACGGGAGGAGAATTCAGTCGGTTGCAATCTGCAACCTCACCGCGAGATGCTGCTAAATCTTACACACGGGTCTTTTAATGTGGCTTCATCGTCGTTAGACACGAATCAAACTGCTCATCTGAGGCTACTTCTCCAAGTGTTGGTATCCAATGACGAGCAGTGATTCCAGTGGTTTTACAAAACAAATAAAGTAATAAATAAATACAATGAAAAAGCACAAAGACGCTCAAAGTGTTGTCCTCGACAGGTGAAACTTCTACGGACACTCCTATCTAGTTGCTTGTGTTTTAACGATGGCTCACATCCAATTGTAATGTTGCATTACTGCCCTCTTCTCTTACTAAATCCTGTGTGTGTGCTCCCTGTCGCAGGTAGTGATTTTGTTCAAACTCTTATATTATGGAGATCCTGCAAGAGTCAGAAACACCGGAACAAAACGGTCCAGATGTGGGAGAGGACGATGACGACCAAGAGCTGGTTGCAGAGGAGGAGACTCTCGATAACGTTCACGTTACCATTCCCGAGGACTGCCTCCCCAGCTGGACAAAGAAGGTGAACCTCTCTCAATGTCCCAATTCCTACAAGGAGAACTCCCCCAGGGAGAAACGGCTATTGGCCATCGCGGACTCGTCGAAACTTCAATTCGCAAACATCTTCCCAGACCGCAAACCTCTCCTGCTCTGCCCACGGAATGAGTATGGGGTGAAGAAGTTTGTGTCCACCACCCTGCGGCTCACACTGCTGCCCCACTCAGATCTGTACAGCTGGGAGGGATGTGCCTCCTTTGTTGCCAAACGACTATCCCTGGAGCTCCTTGAGCCACCATTCAACCTGCCCGAGTATCTACTGTCCCCAACCTTGGTGGTGGAGATCCAGAAGGGCACCTGCTTTGACTTCTCCACCCTGTTGTGCAGCCTGCTGCTGGGGGCAGGTTACAACGCCTACTGCGTCAGTGGCTACGCAGTCAGAGAGATGTGCCTGCTTGACCAGAGCAGAGAAGAGTGCCCCCTGCTGGCCTCCCTGCTGGTCGATGAGGACAAGGGTACAATATCAGAAGCAAACCCACAGGTGAAGAAATACACTGTGAAAACTCCTCGGGAACTCAAGAGCAATTTTGAGAGTAGACAGAAGGAGAAGAAGCAAGAAGTGGCCAGGGCAGCGCTGCTGAAAAAACAACAGCAGGCTCAAAAACTCCAAGAAGAGAGCGAGTGCCCCCCTCCTGACCCCCTGAAGGGCCTGCGGATCCACAGCTGGGTGCTGGTGCTGGCGGGGGAGCGGGACATCTCAGAGAATTTCTTCATCGACCCAATGACTGCCAGGGGCTACCCCACCAGCAACCAGAGCTTCCTGGGCATCGAGAGCCTGTGGAACCAGTACAACTACTGGGTCAACATGCAGGATTGTCGTTGGGGATGTGCCGACATGGTGTACGACCTGGGAGACTGTAGTATGTGGTGGTCTGTTCTGCGCAGCTCTCCCAGCCAGATGCTGTCCTCTAGTGCTGTGAAGAGCGAGGATGAGGGCAACATTGAGGATGAGGAGGAAGAGGAGGAGGCCAAGGCGTTTGAGATGCCCCGATCTTGGGTCAGCAAGATCACCGTCTCCAAACAAGATATTGAAAGTGGTTGGCCAGGGGGGATGAGAGTCACCAAGTATCGTAAAGCCAAGCTGGAGCAGTTCGCGCCCTACGTGCTGCCGGATGGCCTGGTGACACGCCTCACGATGTACAATGACCTGGAATGTCAGGATGCCAGCGTAGTGAAGGAGCTTTTCCAGAACAGACATGACCACCTGGAGGAGAGAGAGCTGAGGAAAGCCAGCAATATCACCACAGAGCGCTTCAGGCCTGGACGGAAATTCTGCCTCAAATCCCACAGTTATGTGACTCTGACGCCAGAGACAGAACGTGAGATAGACTTCTACAGCCGTGCGCGTACAGACGGCCTGGTGCGGCGGGTGGAGTCACAGTGGGAGATGAAGGAGACCTTCCAAGATCGGGAAGACTTTCTCTACTATCGGCACGTTGCATTCGCTCAGCCGGTAAAAGGAGAAGTAGCCGAAGCTGGCAATCGACTGCTAGAGAAAGTGGTAGAGCGATTCCACAGGAACAGGTCCAAGCCGGCCAGCGAGGACACGGCAGAGCGAGTGTTCCTATTGGCTGAACGGCATATGGAGGTGACCTATCACCTCGAAGATGACGGCATTGTGCCCGCCATGAGGAGCTTCATCAAACCGCAAGAATACCCAGACACCGGTAAGACCGAAAGCTTCACACCCAACATGGTCACTGGCTTCCAGGTGCCTCTCTGCGAGAGACCTCACAAGAACTTGTATCTGTATGAGATGCTGGTGGCCCTCATGAAGGAGGAAGAGAAAGTAGTTTTAAGCGTCAAAGAGTCTGAGAAAGAGGTGAGAGCCATCTTGGCCTCCAGAGAGAAAGAGGAGAGCAGCATTAAGCTCCACATCTCTATCTATAACACAACGCGCTACAAGGAGACCTACGGCCTCGGGGAGAATATGGAGCGTCTGGTGGCAGAAGGGCGACAACGTCAGGAGGAGCAGGGATTGGACGGCCTTGTGGCTCTCTTGCTGGCCCGATTGGGCAACCCAGAGACCCTGAGCCAAGAAGAAGCCAAGCAGCTTCGGCTGGACTGCTTGGCTCATTTCAAACAGAGGATGGAAGAGATGGCCAAACTCATCCAAGCACGCTTCCACAAGGAGAGCCAGGGCCTGCAGGAGAAACAACAGTGGTACCAGGAGAACAAGCTGGCCATGAGCAAGGTGGACGAGGAAGAATACCTGGCATACTGTTCGGAGGCCACGCTCAGAATGCATGTTCTCAACGTACGTCTCTCTAGGCACAAGGAAACCGCTCCCCAGAAGCATCTAGCTCTTGACGAGAAAATGAGACAAGAGCCCCGAATGGCCCCTCACTTCAACCCATGAGCTAACTTTATTTTCCACACTTTGTGGGGGGGCCAGTACCTGGTTGCTGGCTATGAAATTCTTATACGTAGAGCCAATGTCTTCCGTGTTGTTGTGCTGTGCTTATGACAATAAAAACCTTGAACCTTAAAAAAACATGATATTGTGCAGCACTGGTGGAGATTATATGACAAGAGAAAGCGAACAGACACACATGTAGGGTTTAAGGATTTAATGGGAGTGTGGATTCGTTTAAAGGAAGTCATATACATATACAAAAATACCCTCTCAATACAATTTAGAAACAAACATCTCAATGACGTGTTTTGTTAAATGTGTTTTGTTACATGTTTCTCAACAGCAAAAATGAATTCTGAAACTGTGGTGAAGATATTGTTTCAAAAAGACCTACCTGCTATGAATGCTATATATATATATAAAAAAAAGTTACAAATATGCAAATATAAATAATGTGATAAGAAACCCCCCACACCCTGAAAAGAATAAGCTTTTTGGAAAGAACAAACAAACCTATGCTTTCTGTACATTTAAGTTGGGGAAATTGGTTAACGGAGAAGAGCATCCTTGGGTCCCATTTCTCCAGCTTGCAGCCAACTGATGTGTGAATTCAGTCGCAAAGGGATTGACCGTTAATACCAGGGGAGTACTCCAATCATAGTATGTGCCCCAAAAAGAAGAAAAACTTTATATATATCTGGTCTTCAGTTGAAAACATTTTTTCCGTTGGAGAACTGGGACCCAAAGCAGGAGCGTCATGTGGTCTAACCCAGGAGATGCCTTGTTAAGAGCCTCCACAGGAGGCACAGAGGGTCAACACCCAAAGCGAAGGGAGTTCATCTTTTACCTACTCTCTCTCTTTCTCTCTCTCTCTCTCTCTCTCTCTCTGACAGTCACACAATCACAGCCACAGATTCATGCATGTGCAGACACAGTCAAAGCACGTATACCAACACACAAACGCGTACAAAAACCAAGAACGATTTAACAAGAACCTTTCGACCATTTCCACAAAACATGCCGAACCCATCCAGTGACGTGGATGAGCTCACAACTGAGACCGTCCCACAATGCACCTCTGGCGTGTGGAGCTACATCACGTAGTACCCATGGTCCCATCAGATTGGCTTGGCAACTACAGTCTGGTCAAGATTTAAAGACGTGTATGGACTGAAAATAAAAGGATTTCCCTTTGAGCTCTGTTTCAAAAGGAGACGGCCCACAGAGTCAAAGCTGCACAGCGCCGATGCGTCGGCAGAGCGATAATGTGTCGTTTCATTGCAGCCATTCAACAGTTTACAGCAGCGCAAAGAAAATTTTAGGGCACACCTGAAAGCTTCAGATATGATGAATTACTGATGTCGTAGAACACATTGCCACATCCGTCCCATGATCGCTATGTTATCCCCATCAGGTCACAGTTGTGATGTCAGCCACGCCCCTGTAAAAAACACCCAATAAATCCTACCTGGAACTGTATCAAATCCTGTACAGTGATCTGGGGCAGGAAACATTTGTATTTTTGAAAACAAGCAACGGAGGGAAAAAAAAAATACAATTTTATAATTTTTTTTCTTTTTAGATAAAAACTACAATAGAACGGTCAAAGGACTAACGGTGCATTTCTGTTTTTGCGGAAGTTTTTCTTAAGACAAAAAAAAGGTTATGTACAATGTTTAATGTACAGTGTTCAGTTTGGGGAGAGGCGGCGCACTCCCAGATCCGGTTTCCGTGTAGAAGGAAGCATGGCGAGATGTTTAAGGCCATTAAAAAAAAAAAAAAAAGACGAGGAACGGCAAAAAGGGCACAAAAATGTAAGGAACCTTTTTCTATATTCGTTACAGAGGACATGTTTAAAAACTAAAGCATGCATACACCCAACATCGAAGGTTGAGTGTATACATGCTTTAGTTGTCATGTTGGACCACGCCTCCCTCCATGTGTTCCCCTCGACGGCTGGGTACAACCAAGGGTTCCGACACCAACTCGAG
>OMKR01008018.1:3949-19151 GCA_900302355.1 Cyttopsis rosea
GTAAATTCATATATTAAATTTAAATAAAATAAATCAGTCAATTCAATCTAAGAGCAAACAGGAAAAGAAATGTGAATTGGCCATTTGTAGTAATCAATACCAGACCTCCTTTGAGGCTGTCGGAGTCTGCCACATCTCGCTCCAGCGTGGCGCTGCTGATGACGTCCATGATGTTGACGGTGGCCCACGCGAAGGGCATGCGGTAGCGGCCCAACCTCTGGCAGAACATCTCTGCCTGACCGCGGAGCTTCTCCAGCTTGTCCTTGTTCTGAAGGACAACACGACAAACACAAACACAAACGGGACGGTGTCAGGAAGGCTTATTTCCGTCCTGCTCCCACACAGTATATTCCAAACCATAAAACACACCGAAATACAACACCGCAAAATCGAATAACTTTGGACTGATGGACTAATATAAAACAATCATTTGGCATCTCAAACCTAAATTAATTGGAATTCGAATAAAGCAATGATAAAGTGTATTAACGGTATTAACGTTAATGCTGGAGGAGCAGGAAATACAATTGTTTGTGTTTTACCTTCAAGTCACTCTCCTTCAACGTCAGGTACGGCTCGGAACAGTCGCTGATCTCTCCCTGCTGCAGAACCTTTTCAATCTGGAAAAAGAGGTACACAACTGAAAAGGGCTGCTGAAAATTGTGCTTTAAAGCTAATGATAGCACGGCCAGAATGTCAACGTCATACAAAGATGATATTAGGGAGATGATTATTAATCATTATTATTATTATTGTTATTATTACCTTGATAACCAGGTAGATATCTGGCGAGGGGTAGGTGACGGAGAAGATGGCGGACCTGGCCAGGCTGGAGTGGTCCACATGCGGTGTGTGGGGCTTCAGGAAACTTTTAAACTGGTCCGAATTTAGGTCACAGTAAAAATTCTCAGATATCTGGAGAAAAAAAAATGGGGGTTTAGTTAGTGCGTATAGAAGGCTCTATGGTTCTTTTCACAATAAAAGACCCCGATAACGTCAAATAAAAGATCAATAGTGAAAAAGGGAGCACCATGGGTCTTTCCATGGATTTCTACAGTATATGCGTGTGAGTTAAGTTCATTCTGGCAGTGGAATCCAGTTAACGCCGTGATGGTTTCTCCCGTTTCCTCCCAAATTACCCCGGGGGCCAGGAACAGCGGCATATGCCGGGGACCGGACCGGCCCAGGTGTCATGTGATCCTCCCCCATTAGACATCAGCCATTAAACCCCGGCCCCATGCCTCTAATCCCCTCCCGTCTCTTCAGTAACCATGAATGTGATCAATCTGGTTTCTTGGCTCCTAAATCACTCTAAAACCTAACTCTGCTTGACGATTACGCGGCCGGCGACATTTCAAAACTCAGAAAGAAAAAAAGAGTCTTTAAAATACCGAGTTCAAAGTGGCTACATAAACATAATAAATTAACTTGAAGGAGTCAAGCTTTGAGCAACTTGCTGGGGATTTAATGAGACAAAAAGCATCTGAGGGCAATTCATCGACACCTTTTAAACACATTATGGGTTTGTTCTAAATAGTTGGCAGATAAGATGGCAGAAGATATGTGAGAAAAAAATGAGGGAGCATTGTCTGCCTGTCTATCCAGCCTAAAAAACTGTCTCTCACTGTTGGTAGATTTTAAAGTAGGCCATTTGTCATCCAACAGCAGTATTAAATCTCTATTTATTTATTTAGTTATTTCCTTCAAATTTCCTTGGAATTTTCCAAACATAACGATTATCTCACGACTGTGATTTCTGGCCTCCTTTAAAAGATATTTCCCCCTTTTTCTCAACGAAATTATAATTTTTCGTCCACGCAACAGAATGAAGAGATGTTGATTTTCACAGCGTGTGGGGTCAACCCACTGCTGTGTGTGTGTACCTTGCGTGGATTATGCTCCGTTAGTCCGGAAAGGCGGGATTAATAACTAGGGAATCAAGTGGAATTATATGAGCACCCGCGGCAGATGTTACAGATGTGAAGCACTACATGAAATTAAAATAGCGGACATCTCAGGAGAGAAGAGAGAGGGAAAACAGGGATGGAAAAAAAAGAGGGAGCAGAGATATGAAATAAAGATAAAGTGCGATGACAGAACATCATAAGGAGAGAGAGACTCAAAGAGAAGATCGGCACAAGGGAGAAGGACCAAGATAAATGAGAGAGGAGGAGAATCTTGTAGCGGAGTCGGAAACGTCTCACGGTGTTTCCGGAGCCGTCGGATCTAAACGACTTTACACGCGGGAGACGGTTTCCCCGTCGTCATCTCAGAGGTGTTGGGAACAACAACAACAAACACGGGTTGCATTAACCTCCACAGAGACACCGCTGGAAAACCAGCACAGAATAGAATTATACACCTCTATATAGATCTAGAAGACATAGAAGCTACTGTATATATAGAAACACATAATATATAATAATTAGATAGAGAGATACAGTACTTTATAAATTCTCTGAGGGGAATTGCAGTAAACAGCATCTGACATCAATCTGACAATAGGCAATAATATTAAAGCAAAAAAACACCTAAAAATTAACTAAAAAGTAGAAACATTTGGCAATATACAATAAAGCTAAAAAAAACTAAACAATAAACCTCTGTATCAACAATTCACATTCCATCAAAAAAGGAAACAAGTGCAAGTTTGCATACGAATATAAAAAATAGAACCTGTAAAAATTCTCTCCATATAATATGAGATAAGTGTGAGGAGGATCCATGATGAAATGCAAAATCTATTGTCAATGTTATTCTAAATCTATAGATAACATCACGAAATGACCAAAAATGCGTATCGGCCAAATTTAACACCGCGACCTAGTCCCGAGACTTCCCTATCATATTTCGGACAATTATATTGCCCGACCACGGTGGCGCAGCCTTTACATCTGTTGCCGAGCTAAAAGCAAAGCTCCCCAAACAAACATTGAGGCCGGCGGCTCAAACCCCCACGTCTCAAATAGTAGAGTTGAGTATCAACTAAATCCTTACAACCTCTTCACCCCAAAAAATCCATTTACCCATCTGTGCAAATCTGTGGCAAACACGCAAGCTTTTGGTGTGCTAAAGTGATGCACAACATTAGTCATTGAAATACAATGTTAAATACAATGTTTTGGCCACAAAGTTTAGGCCAAAAGTCAAGATAAAAAACAATGCACATGTGTGGCATTGCCTTTTTTATCAGATTATTTTATTTTGGGTCTGGGATATTAGGAAACTGGTGTGAGTTTTGAGGTACATATTCTGTGGTATCTTACCTTTTTCTTCTCTTTCAAATCATACAAGGCCAGGCTGGCGAATATAGGCTCAATGTCAATCTCAAACCTACGAAAAGACAAGGGTAAAAAAAAAGAAGAAATTGGAGAAAAACTTCCCTCGCACTGTGCATGTACAGCATGAACGCTAGGTGTTGTCGTACTGTGGAGTATGAATTTCATCCTGTTCTTTTTCGCTCCGCTCTATTCTAAGCCTTGTGGGATTGGAAAGCAGCAGAATATGCAGAGCGATCAGATGAGTCAACTGGAGGTTGGACGTCGGGCCAAACCACTGCAGCAGAGAAATGAGTTCAACTCAAACATTTGGCGGCGTTTCGGTTTATAGAGTGAAGGAGGGAACAAGGGGAGGGGGGTGAAGTGAGTGACAGGCACAGAAACTGACTGTGACTGTGTTAAATAACCCAAAAAGAAAAAGAAAGGGAGAGATAGAGATCAAGCTAGAAAAAAAGAAAACCTCAGGAGAAGGAGCCAGGCTCGTCCATTGAAGACAGTCTAGAGCAAGGGTTCCCAAACTGGGGTAAGCAGCCTCATCGGGGTCCATAAAGGAATTGCAGGAGCCTAATCCACTGCCAGAGCCTAATCAGAAAAGGTTTGGGAACCCTTGGTCTAGAGAATAATTCTTACATTTTACATTATTATGGGAGCTCTGTGCATATTAACCATTTCTGTTTACCACTACCCACTGGGGAGTGCCTGTCTAATTTATCACACATGAATGGCAGAGGTATAATTTCATGGAATGGAAATGACAACATTGACATACTTGATGGCCTGACACCGGATGAGGATCTGATCTCCCATGTGTTCATTGGGGCGCTCAGGGATTGGACGGATCTCCACCGCATCCTCCTGTGGGACACAAAACCAGACAACCTTCTCAAATACGACAAAGGCAAAGCATCTGCATTTGGGATAAGTGTACAGTAAAAGGTGTGTGTGTGTGTGTGTATACGGCCTCTTTTCTTCATCTGACCTCATCTGCCGGGGGGTAGAGGGCAAACAGCTCCGGGTGCCTGTTGCCCTGCCGAGCCTCCTGGTTGAAGCGGTCGAGCTCCTCGTGGCTGCTGAAGCAGAGCAAGCCCTCCACTCTGGGGTCAGGGGTCAAACCTCTCAGGTCAAAGTCGGAGGAGGTCAACGTCCGCCCACAGTCATCACTCAACCCTGCCAGGGAGGGTGACTTCACCTGAGGCACAGCCAGAGAGAGGAAGGAAGGTGGTGAGTGAGTGTTTGTAAGGGTGTATGTAGGGTGTGATGGGATGGCAAGCAAAAGGGTCACGGCAGTATGGGGAGAAGAGGAAAAATAAGAAAGAAACAAAGAAAACAAAACAGTTAGGTAATAAACGTTGAGTGAATAAAACTTTTTTTTTTGTCAAAGTCAGCTCTCCCTCACGTTCAATAATACAGTTTGAGAGGGTGCATTCCATTGAGCAACCCTTGAATTCTCTTTAAAAAGGTTCAACATTTTACAATTTTTCATTTTACATCAAGGGCATTTGAAGGAGACAGGACCCAGAGGGGGGTCGTTGCAACTCCTTGCTCCATCAAAAATGTGTAAACATTAAGTGAAGAGGACATTCTCTCCCCTCCAGGCCTCTGATCGCAGTGGTGTTTCTCAGCCATATTAAATTACTCACACTTGGCTAAAGTGTCCTAATTTGAACCAGCTCTCCATGCTCCACTCCTCCCACTCCTTCCATCCATCCAATCATCCATCCAGCCCACTCCAGCTCCCCTAAACCGGCCAGAGCTAGCCAAGCTGCCAGTCCAGCGACACTCTGGAGACCAAGCTGGAGGACATCATGGACGCCATTGCATGATGGTCCCCAGGCTACAGCTGAAGCAACATTGGAGTGGAGCACAGTGGAGACCTGTTTGGAGTTGAATGACAATGGCACCGCTCTCCCTCTCTTTGGCTGTAGATCATGGGAAGCCCGGGGCTGGAACAAGGCCCTTTAGTTTGGGTGATTAATCAGAATTGGCAAGGATGGGGGGCTGGAGCTGGCGGGGGTAGGGGAGGTGGTGGTCGGTTGGTGGTGGTGGTGAGGGCTGCTTGGTTAGCTAGCCAGGGACTGAGGACTTGGGACTGAGTGGGCTGTGGATTGGCTGGGACTGCCTGGTGCTGGGAGCTAGGAATTTGGCTGGGGTGATAGAAATGGGGCTTGAAAGAGGGCTGGATGCAGAGAAGCAGCTCCAGAAACTGGCCTAAAATAATAGTTAGTGAGGGACCGGGGGGCATGAAATCGGCAGTGACAGTAGAGGATTGACACTGGCGTGCGGGGTGGTGCAAGAGCTGGAGCGACCACGGAAATGGACAAACACCAGAGCAGACAAGACCAGAAAGAACCAGAACGCGCTGGAATAGAATGGAATGGAAAAGAAGAGAATAGAGCAGAACAATGAGGGTCTTGATGTTTGTCAGTGTTTGGCAGTGTGCGGCGGTGGGAGGTATTTTGGGTATAATTCGGGTCTAGTCGTTCGCAGGGGCAGGCTGGGTAAACATGAAAGGGGTTGTTGCAGCATGTGGGGGAGAGTGACAGGAATGACAAAACACCGCTGCGCTCGCTGGTGCGGCGCCCCACACTCTGTTCAGCTTTGATGCACCGCTCGCTCCTTAGTGTGGAAGAAGCGCTGCGTTCACTTGAAGCTGTGATCAGGGAGTTCTCCAATAAACCGCTAACTTTCAGTGAAGAGATGTTTCAACAAGTGAAGCACAGTCCAAGAACTAGGCCGTAAAGGGCAGAATGGAGAAGTGTGCTTTGTCACTATACAGTCAAATTTAAATAGAACAGATCCCATCGACAAAATGTTGATTTCTTTGTCCTGCTACGCAGTGTGTCACTTTTGAGTGTCATCTGTGATTAAAGACTGTGGCTTTCATTGAATAACATCAAGGTTCTTTCAAAGAAGAGACACTGAAGTTCACTGACGGGTTTTATTAGTGGTGTAAATCAAAGGATCTTGAAACTTAAGTCACTAATAACGAACAAATTAACACTTCAGAAGTACAGAGACTTGCCAAAAGTAGAAATGTAACTCACTTTATATCAGTGCCACAATAGAGGAAAGTACCGTATAAATAAAACTAAATGTAAAACAAAACTAAATTTAGTGTTTTAAATCACTATTTTTTGTGGCGAGCAAACCCTTTTTAATTGAAGTTAAGTGTGTGTGTGTGTGTCTTACTGGGCTCTGTTGTTTCTCAGGCTGAATGTCGGACTCAAATGTTTGTTTCTGGAGGAGTTTGTGCAGGCCAGCCCGCTCCGAGTACGCACTCCAACCATCACCTTGGCACCTAGACACATACACACACACACACACACGCACACACACACACACACACACACACACACAAAGCAGACACAACAAGCATGGTAGCTGCTGATACACATCCGTAACCCTAATCAAAGCTGATTGAACACATTTGGCTTTCCCACCCCGACAAAGCAAACAAAAATCTTGTGTAAGAATGTGTGTGTATGTTGGGGGTATGTGTGTGTGTCAGCTCTGATAATTCTGAGAGGTGAGCCCCTGTGAAGCATTTATCAGACACTCCCAGACCTCGGAGGTGTTTCCTGTCAGACACCTGAAGGAAGCCGCCTGTGTTCTATCAATTATGGGTTTCATGTATTAATATATAATCTATTAATGGGTTTCACAAAGAATCTCTCAAAACCAGGAATATTAACTTTAATTGTCCTTTAAACACTGTACATTTCTGAAAAAATATGAGAGAACCATGGAGCTATTAAACCCCAAATCTTCTAAATAAGTCCTATTTTCTATATTGTTACACATGCACAGCATATACTTGACAATTACCGAAAAGGCTGAAACAGGGTTTTATTGATTAATAAATTATTGACATTAAAATGCAATTCAATGCAATGCACTTCACATCCAATAAGACAAAAAAATAGCACAAACGACATAAAAATAGGAGCAGTAATACAAAACAATGCAAATAATACTTGGTGAAAGTGCTTCTCACATTCCTTCAGCCCTAGTAGTACCCAAACGTTACGTTACGTACTGCATCAAGTATTTTTTTTAGAAAAGTAAAACATTAGTCTGGCCTTGTGGATGAGGAGCTGATGTCCTTGATGGAGAACACTTTGTGTCATATAACGTGATGCTGACCCATCGTGCTCAGGGACGACTTTACTTGAATTTAAACTAAACTTTAAACTAAAAATGCATTTCTTGTCGTTTACCTTCTGGAGACCACGAGCCACGGCCGAGTGTAACTCTGCACACAGTCTCTCACATGGGAATCCAACTCCACCCTAAATGGACAGATAAAAGGTGAGGACATTAACAAGGGTGTTCCATAGTTTGCACTCATACGCGTGCCAGTGCACACACCCACCCACAAAGTTATTGTACAGTTTATTTACTTGTCCACCTCTATATTCCCAGCCAGCCAAACTCTTTATTAGCACCATGGGTTAAATTTGGAATCAGTAAAAGAAACGCATAAGCTACAATAATGCACATTTGCAATAAATAGTTTGATTACAATATATTTTCAGCCCTCTTAACTTAAATCCTATGAAAGTGGACTTAAAAAAACTGTTATCTTCATTGGTTTGACACCCCATCTAAATGCACCCAAAATAGTCACCTAGCCCTGATTTTCTGATTAGGTAGGTCAATAAGCTTGAGATTGTTTTACTTTACCGATTCACAAAATAACAGCATTGATATTTACTTTACATTTTCTTGTATATTAATGTACAGTATATGGATCCGTTTTTGGATCGCATTACATCACTGGTTTTATAGAAGTGCAATGTATTGGAGGTATCTTCTTGCCACAACACAGCTCAATCGCTCCTAGAGAACTTTTTTGAGAGATAAAAATGTCTAATGAGCATGGGACCCACCCGTCCTCGGGAGCAGAGTGGCGGGCGGTGCGACACGCCCTCTCCACCTGCTCCACCCTCAGGTCGTCATCAGGGAACTCTCCGAGCTCCTGCATCAGGGCGGAGTCTCCGCTTCGCAGCTGCGACGTCAGGAACTCCTCCAGGTCCAGGGGCTCCACCGCCTCGTAGGACGAGGGCTGGAGGGATCAGAAGGAGTACATAAGGGGTTGTTTGAGTAATAGGAAAGAATGTGGAAATGGGTGGAGTGAAGCAGGTAGAGAAAATGAAAGAATGAATGAATGAATGAGCACTCTTGGCGATTATCACAGGAAAATGTCAATATGATATTATGAGAGAAGAGGGAAAGAAAACATCTGGCCAAAGAAATACTGGAGTTTGTACCGCACATTCAAACAGTGCAGAGAAAGGTGAAGTGGAAATAAAAGAAAGCGAGATAGGAGGCGCATGAAGAGTTGAATCACAACCCTTTTCTAAAACCTTGTACCTGTCAAAGAAGCATGTGTATAAATAGAAACTGGAACAAACTGGCTTGTATCAGATAGCAAGAAGAGGAATCTGTCTCAAGAACTATATTTAGTCACAACTTTTACCAATCGACTCGTGCTTTTCACAGAAACAAATTGCACTTTTTCTCCTCAGGGGCAGCTCTGTGAGAATGATCAAATACAAGACATTTACAAAGTCACAGCTGATCAGGCAAAAATCATACTGAATACTACCACTAAAAATACACTTAATCAGAATGTATCTCAACAGCCATCTAAGACTATTTAAAAATTCCATTAATAGAATAGATCGAAAGCCAATTAGATAAAACAAATAAACTTTACGATGGAATAATTTGGTCCGCACGTGTTCCTAAATCCAAAACAGATCAGTCTGAACAGTCATGTGGGAATTGATTAAAGTGAAATTTTACATCATGTCCTGTTGTGCTTGTGTCATAATTCTGCATTGGTGGGACTGTCGATGTACAGATGGAAGACGGTGGAAGTCAGTGGAATGGTAGTGAGGTCTTAGACCCAATTGGCATTTGGGGAGATGCTCCTATTCAAGCAGAACCTGAAGGTACAACAGACCTGTTTTCGAAAGCATATCCCGAGAAGTGGCTGGGCTGGGCCAAAGGAGAACAGATCCCAAGTCCCAGAGTTGAAGATGAAGTCACGGCTACACAAAATGCTAAAGTTAAAACCTTGACTCTTTTTTTGCCTTCTCGCCCTCTTCTCCATTAGCTGACAAATTTGCAGCGGGCCTCCTTAACACACCAACTTCAAACTCAAAGCAGATGGTGTAACTTCAGTGACTTTCGTTTAGTTGACAGATGTGACATGTTTTGTTATTGTTTGAGAGTCATGACAGCGATCGGTTCCCACTGGGATCAGATATGGGCCAAACATTAAAACATGAATGTGAACTGCCAAACAAAGAAGAATAAAACATTTTTAAAAACTCAGATCTGAGCAACAGATGGGAATACAGCACTCAGACCTGCAGCGTGAACGACATGATATGACACATGGGGGCGGCTTCTGCAGACTGAACCACTATTTATTTCTGTCAGCTGCCTAAATTTGTGGCATACAAGGGGAACCTGCATGGAGCAGGTGCTTTTCCAAAAAGTGACTCCAAGTGGGCAAAATTCCAATCTGATTACATCCCACGCGGCTGTATGGACACAGATCGGAATCAGAGTAACACACTAGAACTCTGCAATGCATCAGTCGGGTAAATGTCAATTATAATGAGTTACCTGAATCAAAAATTAGGTTTGAATCAGGTTTTCCAGGAAATGGTTCAACACTGGCCGTTAAATGGAATAAGTTACTGTACATTATTACGCATTAAAGGGACATTTTTTGAAGTTGTGTTGAATGCGGTACTTATCCATAGTAAGTGTATTACCTGCAGTAGATTGGGGTCTGCACCCTCCCAGTTTGGAGAAGCAGACAGGACTACCGGCATGCAAGCTAAGGAATGTATTGCTGCAGACGGGGCCAGCAGCGAAACACATTTTGGCCACCTAAAAAAAGGGCCCACCTAAAAAATCGATATCAGTTTAAGTGTATGCTATATTTTGAATATTTTCACCTCTTTATCTTGCCGTCAGACAGCCTACATTTTCTCAACTGTAGAACTTCCGTATTCCTACGCATAAGTGCACTTTTTTTTTTTCTAAAATAAGTTTTGCTGTTTGCCCCATCTGCAGCAATACATTCCTTAGCTTGCGTGTCGGTAGTCCTGTCTGCTTCTCCAAACTGGGAGCGTGCAGTCCCCATCTACTGCAAGTAATACACTGACTACAGATAAGTACCTCATACAACCCCACTTCAAAAAATGCGAACTATCCCTTTAACATGAGTTTGATGTCAGTCTTTAACAAGGAAGTTATAAGCAGATAGATTCATATTGATATTGTGTTAATTTCTCTATCATTATTCTTATTGTGATAATCAATTCTCGCATATTGTGCACTTCTAAATACAAAGCACTTGCATGGCAGGCAGGAGACGCTAGGGGGGTAGTGACAAACTAAGAGTGCAAAGATAAAACGGCAAAGATAAAAGGAAAGAGGAAAACGAGACAGATAAAGCAGATGAATAGAGGAAGGTCTGACGGCAGCGACGGGAGGAGTCACTGCTGCATTACACAACAAAAGTTGTCAACATTTTCATTTGCTCACAGACATGATTTTGCATATGGATTTTCTTTTTGTCCACTTGCAAAGACGCATGTTAGTTAAGTAGTCTGAATATCCAATACAAACATAAAAGATAAGACAGTCAAACGTAATAATTTAGGTATCTTTGCTATTTCAAGCGGCAGAGCAGCCTAAAAATATAAAATGAGACCAGAAGACTGGAAGGGTGAGTCTGGAAAACATGATATGAATGTATTCCACTCTTATGCAATTATAATTGTATGAAATCTAAAAACATTGGGGAGGACAATACTAACCACAATGAACTGTCTGGCATGGAGGCTCAACGAATCACATTAATGCTAATGTATGCATGCCTTTCCATGTTGCACGCAGTGCTCTATGGAGTCACGCCGAGAAGATTCGGCTGCTTCCTCCCAACAATATCAGCAGTAAAACTGTTCCGTGGCTCATAAGTTGATGATGTGTTTGCAACATCTTGTGTCGCTGCATTTCTTGTTCAGCAAAAACTGGTATTTAGAACTAGGAGAACATCGTAGATCCATAATAGTATCATAAAATATCACTGTGCAGAGCCAACAACTTTCCCTATTACAAACCCTTCAAAATATATATGCTTATCCTCCCAGCACGACAACATACATCTTCTAGCCTCTGAGACAAAATGCATTTAAAGCAAAATTTTTGTGTAATTATTCATCTCTGGTCATTCTGAAAAACTGGCAACATGATAAACCAACATAACAAAATTTTACCCTTAATTATACCATGTAATACCATGAAGTATAGACCCATAGACTTTGCGTCTAACGCATCCAAAAGCAGACGGCTTACCCTGCTTAAGAGAGGACAAAATATAAAAGGGAAGTGTGTAAAATGGCGCACTCCGGATATGTACAAAGCATACAGTGTGTGCCTACTGCTCGCCATTAAGCTTTCTGCTGAAACTCACCACAACATTGGCCGCTATTCCTCCCCAAAGTCAATTCTTATTCCTAGAACCCAGGTGCTGCAGCCAATTTGGTTGGACTTGAGTGACTCGAGACGAACAGAGTAGCCAAGTTATTGCTAAAAGCTTGCTGTGGTGAAAGGTTCGTTTGGGGAGCTCAGGCAAACGACTTCGAGCAGTTTAGAAGTCGAGGTGAGGAAACCGCAAGAGACGGGAGGAAGTGATGTCAGCCCGGCCTCCCTCCGAAAACCGACCTTTCAACAGACAGGAACAGACGCTTCAAAAAGAAGGCAGAGATGTGCCTCCGCGCAAACACTGAGAAATGCACTTGCACAAACACACACTAACCCAGCTTTCACTCCAGTTCACCAATTTGTGTATAAACACTACAACAAACAATGATATCTCAAAATCTTTCATTCCAGCCTCTAGAAATAGCACATTTGCGTATTATGTGACATTCACACTGATCCACACTGCAGCTAGAGGCAGCGACCACCCCTGTCCGACCAAACCAGACACGTCGGCCGAATAACGATGCACCATGGGAAAATATCATCCCAAAGATTATAGTATTAGAAAAGAAAAAAAACCTCTCCCACATTCCAAATCCGGGCATATTAAAGATTTGCTCGTGTAAGCTGCAAGGTAAGCAAGCCCTCATCCGGGGGAGCGTCAGCAGCAGAGGCACTGACCCATTTCCCGAGCAGGTTAGAGATTAAGCCCCGAGCCGAGGAGGAAGCGAACGGGACGACTTCTCCTCCTCCTCCTCAAACTACAGCACGTCAGCTGACAAGCACAAGGACAATATCAAAGGGCTATGGCTCAGTTCTGCACAGATACACGTTAGGAGACTTGCCGTCTGAGAGCTAAATGGAGAGGTTTCGGGAGACGTCAAATGGGACGCTTCGGAGAAAGGAAACAGAGAAACAGAGAATCAGAGTCAGAGCGGGGGAAACAAGCAAGGGGGAAAGGGGGAGGATAAAGAGATGGAGAGACTCAAGGGCCACGAGGTTCCATTGTAGAGAGATCGCGAGCCGAGTGGGAGCAAATCCTTCCAACGGATTACTGTAAATCACTCTGTGTACTCGTTCAAGACGTAGCAGGAATCACCCAAACTCCTCTCCGGGCGACATCCACGGAGGGATGGCCAGCCAGACGAAGTGTGTCAGGCTGGGGTTTTACTAGGCTCATGTCTATTCGATTATAAGTGGAAATAAGTTGAAAAGTGTGCATGATCCTTTCAGAAAACCAACAGATGAGCGGTATAGCAGCGGACTGTGGAGCTGGGACAGTTACTGAAGAGTCTGACTTTCGACAGAAATTTGGCATGTCTGCCAGGACTCTCACCACCTTCTACAGATGCACCATCGAGAGCATTCTCACCGGCTGCATCACCGCCTGGTACGGCAGCTGCTCCACTGCTGATCGCAAGGCGCTCCAGAGGGTGGTGAAGACAGCGGAGCGCATCATTGACTGTTACCTCCCCTCCGTGCAAGGCATCTACCACACACGATGCCTTAGGAAAGCACGGAAAATCATTATAGCCAATCATTACAGACTACAGCCATCCAGGCTATGGACTGTTTACACTGCTACCGTCTGGTAAACGTTACCGGAGCATCCGGGCACGGACTACCAGACTCACAAACAGTTTTTACCCACAGGCCATCAGGCTTCTTAACCTGCAACATCTCTAGTCTCCTATGTAAATTAATGCACATCACCACAACTAAATGTACATATCCACCGGCACTCCTTCACTTTATATTTATAATGTGCAATAGTCTTGAGTACTTTTCTAGTTGTAGGTTTTTTTTAATTTTTTTTTAATCTCATTTGTCATGTACATATATGTTACCCCTGCCCTTTACTTCGACCTCGTGCCCTCATATGTGACCTCTACTTGTAGGGTTGTACTTAAAGTCTTATCTGTTTGTGCCTACTACGTAGTTGTTGCTTGCCTTGCCACAAGAATTTCATTGTCCAGAATGACCTTGTGTTGTACTGTACATTTGACAAATAAAACACTTTGAACTTTGAGCATAGCAGCGGACTGTGGAGCTGGGACTGTTACTGAAGAGTCTGGCTTTCGACAGAAATTTCTCAGCCACTGGACCGGAGGCGGCCTCAGACTTAAAGAGGGCCTTTATTCAAAAATCACGTTTTGCTAATAATTACAGTTTGTTCCACATAGATTTTAGCCACATCAGGAGAGGCTACAAGTAAGGGGGCAGCGGCTCAGGAGGTAGAGCGGGTCATGTAGTAGTCGGAAAATTGCCAGTTTGATCCCCGGATCATCCGGGTAGCATGCTGACGTGTCCATGAGAAAGACACTTAACCCCTAACTGCTCCTGATGGCTGTGTCCATCCGTGTATGATAAATTGTAAGTGTCGCTTTGGAAAATGCTAAATGACGTAATGTAAATTCATGTCAAATCTAAAATAAGAAATGTCAAGGTTTATAGTAGCCTTTCCCATCATTTCAACAAATACCGTCAATGGTCTGAGAAGGGAGCAATATGATTTACAACTCATAATTCTGCGATTTGCATTTATGGGTTGTTGAGTTGAGTTGAGATGGAAGACAGCGAGCATTTCAAGAGTTAACGTCAGTTCAATTGACAGAGGGGAGTAGTCTGCTGGTTGGACGTGACCAGTGAGTACTGGTCACATCCAACCAGCAGAACTCCACCCACTTTCTGTTTTGTTTGTTTTTTTGTTGTTTTTTTTAAGAATACAAGGCGGTAAAACCTGAAACTTCCCAGTTTAGAAGGTCTTTAATCAAGTGGCTCCTGTTTAAAGGGAAAGTTGTGACCATCAATGAACGTGGAACGTCCATCTTGGCTAAACCAGCAAAGGCTTGGTGAATAAACACAACAGACTTATTTCAAAATGAGCGCATCGCCCCCATGATGGGGAAACTCACCACGGCGAAGTACGTTGACGCCGAGGCGTTGGAGTTGGTTCTGCTGTGATACGAGCCATGGTTTCCACTGAAGTGCCGTCTGATCTCCGCAGAAGAGTGTCTAAAACACAATTGGAAAACAAGTTCTTACGTGTGCAGGATATGACAGAAAGTGATCACACCATGCGATTTAAATATGTAAACCCATCGCAAAGTCATTTGTAGTTATGGGGAAAACCAGCGGGGGTGTGGGTGTAAGGATGCAGACGTACAGTAGTTCAGCACATCTAATTGAAACTAAAGAGGAGGGAGGAGACAGAGCCATTAAACTAAACTAAACTGGGTTTTTATGGTGTGTGTGTGTGTGAGTTGGTGCTCTGTGGTGAATCCATTCAAACTATTGTTTGCCCGCCGCATAACGACAACAGCGCTGGCAGTGACCGGGCTTTGTCGAGCTGGCAGCCGTACAAGCAGTGGCACTAATACGCTGTCCTGAATCACGGGTCACACAAAGCAGAA
>OMKR01008028.1:4701-18038 GCA_900302355.1 Cyttopsis rosea
CGCAGACCTCGAAGCGGTTCCCCCTTTACCGAGGAGACCGTGACGTGTGAAAGCTGAAAGCCCGATGGGTGATCATTTGTCACGGGCTATTCGCACGTCTGGAATGTCTCAGTTTGTGCAGCCAGAATATCAGACAAGTTGTGTGGTGTTCCTGGAGATCAGGGATGCGTGCGTGTCGGGCGATCAAAGGGGGCGAGCCGGGCCCCGCGCCGTTCGCAGGAAGCTGCATCTTCCCCGGGGTTGCACTTGGGCTGCGGGTGTCAGACCTCAGCGTGGAGGTTCCTCTAAATAGATGGTTTTGTCACTGTGTTCACACATTCCTCCGGGCGCTGGGCCCGCTCGGCCTCGACCCTCCATCCTCACAGCTGGCTTCAGACATCACAGACTCTCACACTTTGCGGCGTTCACAGAGGAAAAAGGTCGAAAGTACAGTAAGTGACAACGTAGTACCTTTGTTGAGTGATTCTCATTTGAATACGGGTGGGAAGTCCTCTTTGAACCGCAATGATTTGTAGCTAAAAATATTTCACAAAAAATGGAATTTATCAAAACTGGAGCCAAATCATATTCTGTGGCTTGCGGCACAGTTCGCATTTCTCATGTCATATGTACAATAACCTATTATAATATTTAGACTGTATATTTGTGCAGAGTTATTATATATATACTATATTATAATATATATATTTATTCCTACATTAACATTGCACATCTATGAAATAGTTTCGTTTTCTTTGTTTTTAATTCTGCTATTCTGAGTGCCTAGAAAATAATAGAGGTATTATACGTTGTTCTTTTTACACTAGCTAATACAGTATAATATACATTCATAGCTTGGATTGTCGTATATAGTGTTGATTATATTTCCTTATTTTTTTGCCTACTTTGCCAAGTTCGGCCTTTTCACTGCACATTAATAACTTGCATGAATCTTTGACTCTCTTGTGGTGAAGTGGGAACATGGGAGCGTTGTTCTGGTGTTTAATGAGGACAAGAGCGACAGCAGGAAATGTGGGAGCCCAGTACCTGTCCCATGGTCTCTCCATGAGGAATGCGGGGAATTCCCAAACCTCCTCTCAGTCAATATTTGAGTTAGACAAAATGATAGGAGCGACGCTGCCTCCCACCGCACTCCGCCGAGACAGCGGCCAAAATGCAACGTTTCCCCCTCTGCCAGCGAGCGGAACGCCCGGCCAAGCTCCGCGTCTCCCGTTTCCACCTGAATCCAACAAAACAGCATCGACTTAGTCAAACATTCATTACAAGGTGTCAGTAACTCTCGGCCATGTCGTGCCTCCAGCATGATTAATTGGAACTTTCACTGTCTACCCTCTCGTCTCTTAATTATAGTCGGTAGAATCAATATGTTTTATAACTTATGCTCATAATATCTTTTTCCCGCATTTCTCAACGCCGCAGTTTGGCTATTTGACATTAAAAGCCTTGCCGAGAAAAAGAAATCCAAACACAGACCCTGACATTAAATGAATTATTGTAAAAAGGAAAAATAAAAGAGTGCAGTAAAAGAAAACACAATGGGTTTCCCTTCTGGCTAGTTTGACATTACAAGGATGTTTAACTTGGTGTGCCAAGGGAGTTGAACTACGCAGACCAATACACCAGACTATGGAAGGAGAGGGGGGGGTGAAGGAAATGCACATTATTTCTATACATATGTACAGTAGCTATATATATTTATATGTTTCAGTGTGATGTTTAGACATTTATGTCTGAATTTTAGTCACTCATTGTATTTACTGTATATTCTTCACTTTGCTTTGGCAATGTAAACATATTTTCCCATGTTCATAAGGCCCGTTGAATTTAAATGACTTTAAATCAACAGAGAGGTGGAGGCAGAAAGAGAGACCGAGAGACAGACATACAGAGAGGGTGAGAGAGAGAGAGAGATGGAGAAAGAGAGAAACAGAGGGAAAGAGAGGTGGGAGAGAGTAATTAATCACCCTCCAGTCAGTGCTCCGGGTCTTGGGGAGGGGGTCTGAGTCCTGGGTCAGTTTGCCTCCAGAGAACCTCCACCGGAGCAGGATCCCGGAGTCTGGGTGGTCAATGAGTTTACAGGTTTCAGCTGCGACAGAGCCTCCGTCGCCCCCGACCAAACCACATCACACCGGCGTCCAAACCGCACGCCACCATCTGAGGCATTCCCCGGCCTGGAGAGGCCAGAGCAACAGCTTCCCCTGCTTCCACTGGCGCTCGCAGAGCCAGACCTCCAAACCATTTTTACAAGCTTTTTACTCCCACAGAATCACAACATCCCGCTCCATCCATTCATCCATCCACTCATCCACCCATCCAGACATTTTCCTTTACCCACTTTTCCTGGTCAGGGTCGCAGGGGACTGGAGCCCTTCCCAGCCAGCCATGGGCGTTAGGCATCTCTCCAGTCCGTCTCAGGGTCAAACACATTCACTCACATTCCCTTCACATGTATGGGCAATTTAGAGCAGCGGTTCTCAATGCGGGGGTATGGGGACCTCCGGGGGTCCTTCAAGAGGTTCAAGAGGTCATTTACAAGACGCTAGCGCAGTTAGACAATGTACAATAATGATGTTGATGTTTTGATCTTGTTTCACCGAAACCTTACTCGTCAGCCATCGGAAGTATCAGAATCTTTTAAATTGATCCAGGATTGAGATCGAATTGAATTGATCGATTGAATAGTTTTAGCTGAGGCCCGCAAACGGGACAATACTGACCACGCTCTTCGGCGACCGCAATTTCCGGCGCGTGGCAGTCGGCTGAAGCTGTTCCCTCAATACTGAAAATTATTCTGAAGCCAATCACTCGGGTTGACTCCCACCGATTAAAAAATAAGGTTCCGTTCAATTAAGGTTCCTTTAGCTAAATACACCTCTACCTTTAGAATGGATTCAGTGTCATCTCAAAGAACTGTGTCATGGAATGGATGTCGCCAGCGAGCAGCGAGCACAGGCCACACCGAGAGGATGGGATGACTCGATATTGATTATAAGAAATAAGAATCATTCCTCCTTGTGATGTGCTTCTAGATGCTGAACAAAAGGGGTCAATTTGAACAATAATCAGTTTTAAGACGAGTCCATTTACTGGAAACGGTAAATGGCCAGCTACATTCCCTTGACTGAATAAGAGGTACTCTACACCATAATTCCATTAGGCGCCTGGCTCTACACATGGACAAATATTTCTCTACCTCTCTCACACGGACACACGCAGAGCAAACACAGGTACATACAAAGACATTATACTTCAATGGACATTGACCACAGTCCAGAACAAAGTGCATTACTGTGACAAACACCATTATCAAGCATCTCTCCTGATTTAATGATGAGATTAAGCCACTGGTAGATTTTCTTGGGAAACAATGTTGTCTAAACAACATTACATTAGGATATATTCTGTATTATCTTCTACTTAAACGTACATTTTGTAATGGAAACCGGCTTGTGCCTGAAGCAGGTGGTCACATTACAGGAAGGAAGACACTGGTTTTCCAATGGTATACCATGTTTATGGAGGTGAATCGCTACAGGCCTTCAGACTACATCTGTGAGCACAGATATTAGGCCCGGGCGATATATCGTTTCAGATCTCGAATATTGTGATACAGATAAATGTTGTACTTCCTTGGTCTTTAAGGCTGCATTACAGTAAAGTAATTCCGTTTCCTGAACTCCATAGACTGTTCTAGCTTTTCCAATAAATTGTTGGAATATCCACATTACTAATGGTTGCTTCTCAAATATTCATTGTGTGTAAATATCTTATATAAGCACCAATAGTCATATATCCTTATAGATATAGACATTTTAATTTTATGCCTCTGTCATACACCAACTATTCACCAGCGAAGTATGCACACATGTCATCGTGTCTCGGGCTCCGGGTTCATGCGGAAGATTGCGCTGATTGTTATGAATGCGTTCCAGCGCATTTCTAGCTGGCTGTGCGTGCCAATTTGCATGTGTGCGTGTGTGTAGGAGGTGAGGCAGGAAACGTACGGCCGGTGGAAACAAAGGCTCAGGCATCTCCACGTGAGACTTTTCCCCTTCATACGTGCGTGGGGCTTCACTCCACATTACTGTAATGCCTGACAGGAAGGCATCCTGGAGCGGTGCCATCCCACCTTCTATAGATAGAACCAGCAGCTCCATACTGGACACGCTGGAGCAGGAAGAGGCCAGCATCCAAAAAATGTGCTTGTGTGTGTGTGTACAATATACTTTAAATACCGTTACGACGAGCCATGATTTTTATGTAACATTGAGATGAACAGTTATGCACTCAGATGTCTGAATGTATTTAGTCACACCACATGGCTTTTAATTCACTAAGCTCCATGTAGAGCTATAAGGCTCTTACTGATACTGTAACATATCGTGATACTTGGTCTTGAGATATGTTATCATCAACATAATTCAATTTTTTTTCAACTAACTCAAACCAAGGTATGAAATACCCAGGTGAAACTATTTCAACAATAAGACTCTTTGCACTTTGGTTTACCTTGTTTTATCTTGTAAAATTGTGAAACATATTGCACTTAAAAATGCACTGAATAAATATAGATTGATTCCTGTTGTTGAAAATCTATTTTGCATATTTTCCTTCTTAAATTACACTGATATAATAATTTGTCAAACATTTTCTTGCAATACATTGTGTACAGAAGAATCACCTGCATTGTGATGATGAGTTATCGTTGGAAATGCATCACGATATTATCGTATTGTGAGTTACCTGGTGATTCCCACCCCTCATGGATCTACAGATGGCGTACAGTGGTGGACATGAACTGGTTTTCCTCTGATGTTTGTACTGGTGAACCCACAATCTCCCAGTGGCTCTCCACCATTAGTTAACAAAGAAAAAAGGTCCAGTGTTGCCTGCCATCTAATCTCTCTGGGCTGTGCCCCGTCCAGATTGCACAGGATCATCTCCTCTCTCTCTCTTTCACTCCTTCTCAGTCTGTCAACCCTCTTTCTCCATTTCCCTGCTCTTGCTCTCTCCTTCCCTGTTCTGGTTGAAAATTGAGTCATAACTTCCTGACGGCACTATTCAAAAGGTCACCCCCTCCTCCCCTGCCTACCCTTTCCTCTCCGTCTCCCCCCTCGGTGAGGCCCCTCTCCCAACACGCCCAGCGCTGCATTCCACAGATGGTGCGAGCACCTTCAAAAGCTTACACGAGCACCACCAGACCGCCATTAGCAGCGTCGCAGAGCGCAACAGAAGCCCAGCTTCAGCTGCCGCCAGGCCTCAGTGGGCCGCGGCCCCGCCGAGGAGAGCGGCGCTGGGGGAGAATACGCAGCGTGGCAGCAACGCGGCCTCTGTGATGACAACGACGAAGCAACTGCGGCTCTATAGGAAGAGAGTGATATCTGCAGAGCATTAGCCCGCTTTACGCTGCTGAAGCCAGCTCAAAGTTAAGCTGCGCTGCCACTACGGGGCCTCCCGTGTCTGCCGGGCGGCTGGCAGCTGTGTTACTGGTGCACGGACCCCGGAGTACCTCTCCTTCTGACCCCTAAAGCCCCAGGTTCCCCCAGACGCTGACAGACAGCTCCAGTTTCAGCCTCCCTCTTCTCTGGGCTCGGCTCTCAAAACACTAAACTCTGATGTGGGGTCACATACCACGGGACGGCAAATGTGATGGTCCGTCTGAGAACCGGACTACGGAAGACGCAGGACATCAGACAGATCTCACAGACGTGCACAGACAGTGGACAGGGTCGAAGGCTCACAAAAAAACAACAACTGTGTGAAATGTCCTGCAGAGCAGATAAAAATGGTACGAACACAGTAATATTGTTCAAAATGACAAACACAATGGAGGATTTATTTTGCGTGATTTGAGACCAGTCCAGGGATGCCAATAGTCAGTAAATCAGTAAATCAGTAAAAATGAACCCAAATTTGATCATTTATGTTACTGCTAGGAATCCCCCCACCCATGTACAATTGGTCCCTTTCACCCACAAAGGCTGTGGTTCATTACTAAAAGCAGAGATGGCCCAAAGTTCCTGTCAATCTAAATCTTCAGCCCAGACTGTGTAAGTAAATGGCGACGGCACAGCCAGATTAGAGCAAGCAACATAAATGTTAACATGTATGCGGAGCAGGGTGAGAGTTGACTCCTCAATAAACAGGCTTCTTAACGCTGTCAGTAAACCACAGGCCGTTACGTCAGTAGAATTTGTCGTAGAGTCACAGACAGGACGGCCGTCCTCAGGGGGTCAGCAGGCTACATCCTATCCTGATTAAACAATAGAACACCTGACAGTGTAAGATTTAGTGTTTTAGCTCTAGTAGATCATAGAATGCATCATAGATTTTGATCACAGGATATTTACGTTAAAGCTTCTAGATTGAGATAACGAGAATATGAACAAAACATTGAATGGTATTGGCTTTTCATTTTTTCAGTCCAACGAGATGTGATTGAATAACTGTCCTTTCAGGGAAAAGTAAAAAGTGGTTTCCACCGCCATATGACTCACTTTCTTCTGTGAGTAATGTGTGTGTGGATGGAGACAGGTATCTCTGTCATCTTCTCTGGTCTCCGCTCTTAATTTCTAGCCCTGCCGACGTGCTGTGATAATCAATGCAAACATCTGGACGGACTTAGTCAAGGAATCCCGTAAAAAACCTAATGGGTTCCTCTAACATTTTTGAAGACTGATTAAAAGCTGTTTCGGATCTGGTTCACATCAATGAGTTCCATCTGTGATGTATTTCAGTCTTCACTGAATTTGTTATCTGCTGTACTCGCTCCCCTTACATGTCAGCGGGGGGGTTTGGGGGTGGGACAGGGCAGCGTTTGCCTCGTACACTGGGTGCTGTGTTTGCTTATTGACGAGGGTTCCCAAACGTTTTAATGGCGAGGCCCCTTTGGCAGACTGAGCTCTGGATGAGGACCCCTAAGCCCTTATCTTTCTCGTTGGCTTTGAGTGGTGTGGGTTCGAGTCCTGCCGTGTTTAAATGTGAAGGCCTGTTTTAAATTGCACTTCAATGTCCTTATCTGTTTTCAGCTTTTAATTGATGTGCTTTTATTCTTCTTTGTTTTGATATAATGTATTTTATGCATTACATTACATTATGTCATTTAGCAGAGACTTTTCTCCAAAGCGACTTACAATAAGTACATTCTGTGGGCAAATTTAGACTACACAAGTTTAACACTTACCCCCATCACCAAGATATATTAACAAAAATAAAATTATTTAAAAAAAAAACATGTCCTGCATTTACCTCACCTGAAAAACTGGCCTCAGTTTGGGAAGCCCTGGACCTCTTCATCACAGAGGAACACAGTGCTGCCCTGTGAGTGATCTCGGCCTAGTAATGCAAAACATGTCTGGGTCAAAATGCATTAAAGCGTTTAAATGTTTCATTGGTGCCACTTTTAACATGCTGTACCTTTCCAGGTTCATGCTTTGTTTTGCAGTTATTAAACCTTATTTTTTGCAAACAATGAAACAAATTCACTGTTTGGGTTAATGCTGGCGATGCTTAAAGCCCAATTCACACCTTCCTTTCAAGTCATGCCCAGAGAAGTGTGGAATTAGCAAGTAGATCTGGCCAGGGGCTGATTTGTCTTGCAGCACTGTGACCTTCATGTTTTATGAGGGAGACTAACACCACGAAGCACATTTGTTACAAATCAGGCTCCTGGGTCCATAAAGTTGACACCTGCCACTTCAAACCTCTTCTAGAAGGAAGGGCTTCCACACAAGTATACCAAATAAATGTTACCAACCAAAATACATGTAATTTAGATACCGTTGGTCACATTGCTGGAGCGAGCCGCCATATTGCGAGGATCACTCGCATTGACTGTGAATGTCGGTCGGCAAATTTTTGAATTAAAATACGTCTTGGAGGCGTTGTTAGGACCCTCGACCCTTCTTCTTCTGCCTTCCTTTCTCCATTTTTTGAACATTTCGTATATTTTAGCTATTTGTCTATGCAATTGAATGGAAGGGATCCTCCCAAAATGGCGACCGGAGTCCATAGCAACCCATGGCAACCGTCAACCCTCTACTTCTGTTCCTACAGGACCGTGAAAGCAGCATTCTGACGGCAGAACGTTCGCCGTCCGTCCACCAGGTGTCACCAGTCACCACGGGGACGCTGTCGCCAGTGTGTTCGGATGTGACGTCAGTATCACGTGACCTAGCGTACCCCGGAAGTAACCGCTGCTTATGTTTGTGCCTGAGAGAGAGAAAAAGAGAGAGAGAGAGAGAAAGAGAAAAGAGATAGAGAGAGAGAGAAAAAAGAGAGAGAGAGAAAAAGAGAGAGAGAGAGAAAAGAGAGAGAGACAGAGAGAGAGAAGAAAAGAGAGAGAGACAGAGAGAGAGAAGAAAGGAGGAGAGAGAGAGAGAGAGACGCCGCCGCTGCGCCCAAAACAAACGCTTTGGTCGGAGAATAACGAGGCGCCGCGCTGCGTTCAGTGCCATCGAGCCCGAGGTTCACATGGAGGAGTAGGAACAGCGGGTCCACCGAGGTAACGGGACGCGTCCGGGCTTCAGTGGCAGCTCTTGCGCCGTTTACCGCGAGTGCAGATGGGTCTGATAAACGCCCCGTAACTCACCTGCAGTTGGAGGCTCGAAGGGGCGTCACGTTGGCGGTTAACTGCCAATTCCCAGTTTGATCTCATGTTTGTGGCAGAGAATTAAACCCGGAAACAACCATGTCTAATGGAGCATAATGTCAATAATAACACACGTCTACCTGTTGCTGAACAGACATGTATCGGCAGTTAACACTGGAATGGAGCTCGAACGATTATTTTCATTATCGATTGATCTGTCGATTCTTTTGTCGATGAATCGATTCGTTGTTTTCTCCGTAAAACGCTGAAATACGTCGATCGCTGTCCCCCGAAGCCCGAGGCGACGTCCTCAAATGTCTTGTTCTGTCCACAAGCCAAAGATGTCCAGTTTCCTGTCACAGGACTAAAGAAACCAGAGAATATGGAATCATTTGGAAATTTTCTTCTTAAATAAAAAGACTCAAAACGATTCATCGATTATCGAAATAGTTGGCGATTAATGTAATAGTTGGCAACTAATCGATTAATCGACTAATCGTTGCTGCTCTACACCGGAACATAATAATTCAGGTAGACAGTAAATTTGCCTGAACCCAAATGATGGAAAGGCACCTAGTTTGCATTCTATTTATTGTCTCTCGTGTCATTTATGTCTATGTTGGTTTAAAATTCCCATAATATTTGGATGGAAACAGGTGATCAAACAAATCTAACAAAAATATTGTGATCCGCTGAACAGTTTGCAATCAGGCGCGGTCATATGGAAATTGTGACGGCTCTCGTGGTTAGGATTTACTATTGATCTCTCTTTCCCAGCAGGAATGGTCTGACTGCACCGTGCCAGTAAACATGCACAGCCGTCTGCAGGAATTGAAGAAGGAAGAGGAGACTCTACTGAAAATCAAAGTCATGTTACAGGACCAACTGAATAGGCTGAAGGTGGGAAGAGGAGCTCAGAAATGTTTTTCTAGGTTACAGATCCTGTTTTTGCTGTGCTGGCGTCTCGCAAGAGCTAACCTGCTTTCTCTGTGTTTTAGTTTGAAGAAGGGGCATTAAAATCAATTATTAATGCACAGACGGATGAAGGAGCCTCACAGCCTGGATCGCCTGAAACAGAGGTAAACTGCTTTGAAAGAATAATGCAAATTCACCCAACTGTCATATTAAAGATGTGTTTTTAATCATCAAATCACTCTCATTTGTGAATGAAGGCATTCAGTATTGATACATTCTCATGAGCAGTGTGTGTAAAATAGCATGTGGCTAAAATAGCATGTAGCTTGTGCATTGTGGGTCAGTAGTAAGTCATTTTCTTCCCATCATTGTTTAATCCCTTGTTGATTCAGACCTGGGATTCCAGGTGAATTAATTAATTCCCTGATATGATAGAATAACAGCAGGACTCAGGGTTCTGAGGACCATAGCTAAGAACCACCGAGTTAAGCTATGTTTTGTTTTTTGTTCCCAACCGCCGGTTCATGACCCGGTATTTTGTCCTATTATCCGTCAAGCTTCAAGGTTATTGTGAAAAAGCTTTTTGCGAACCTTGTGTTAACTTCGAAACAAATGTTCTTTATCTGAAAATAATGGTCCTGTAGCGCAGCGTTGTTTGTACTTATCTGGGAACGTGACACGTTTCTGATGTCGATGTGATCTGATGTTTAGATTCAAGCCAACCTCGATGACGAGAGCGAGATCAATCAAACCAAGCTCCTCCTGAGTGCACCTGCAAATTACGAAATGGAAGAGGAGGAGGAGGACGACGAAGACGACGACGATGAAGATGATGACGACGGTGAAGACAATGACAATGAGCTCGACTTGGTGCTTGGGGGGGATTATGAGGAAGAGGAGGAAGAGGACGACTACTGAGATTCCGAGCCGCTGCAGTATTCCAGCGGATTATTCTTTTCTTTCTTTTTTTACCCCTCTAAAGAAGATAAACGGACAGACTTCGGTTTGCTGGCCTATTTTGTATCTCGCCTAAAAAGTTTAAGTTATTTCTGTAGAAGGATGAAAGTTCGGTGTAACAGAGTGCGTTTGAGCGGAGTGTTCAGCAGGCAGTCTGACGGTCAGAGTTCTTGATGTTGCTCAAATTTGTGTCAATTTCTTTTGTGTCTCACTGTTATGCAGCATAGCAGTGTTATTAGATGTGTTTTGGTTGCTGTTGATATTGTATAATAAGCACCAGTGAAGACAAGAGAATTCTGGATGTTACTTTTGCCATAAAAATGGCTTATATGGCTGGGCCATATAAGAAGGCAGTGCTACTGCACTATGTATTAGATAAATATTGATAAGCACAAAATAAAGCGTTTTGTCCTGAGTTCCATTGATTGGATTGTGAGATAAATGTTCGTCCCATCTGTTAAGCAATGCATGGTTAACGTTCACATCCTGGTGGAATACAGAAGACATCCAGCTGTTTAACGTCCTCCTGTCACTTCTGCGTATCCTCGTCCCAATTCGACCCTTGCGTTCGCTTTTACCAAACAGTTAATGCAGTGCAAACACTTTCCACTCGCAAACCATTCAGCATTTTCTAAACAGTAAAAACAATAGAGTGACACAATGAGGGCTGCTTTCACCCCAGAGCAGCGGTGCCCTGCAGAAAGGGGGGAGCCGCATGCAGGGGGCACAATAGGGATTTCACTGATTCATATATACAGCGTTGTGCGTGGTCCGCCACCACAGGAGAGCTGGCGTCACGCAGGGACTGGGACTCGCACACGGTGGACCCCTGCTCATGAACATCTCATTACGCACACAGGTAACTGAACACACACTGCTTATCTCATGCACCTGTAAAATGTAATGTTATGGAAATACATGTTATTATAATGTTATTATAGTAGTTGTGTCTTGTGGCACATTATTTGGGTGTGATTGATGCAGTTGACCAGTAAAGCGGTTTCAAATGGAAAAAGTGTATTACATGAGCACAGTAACCGGATTGTGTTTCTTTTTTTTTTGTTTTGAGGGGTTGAGAGGCAAAATGACAGAATTAGTGGGGGGGTATTAATTAATAACCCATTGAAAATATATACTAAATATGTCTGGGAACTTATATGTACACAAATATGAAACTACACAAGCCAAGAGTTTTTTATGTGATTCATGCATATAGACCAGAAACACCTTGTTAAAGTTAAACTGTCTTGAAATGCACAAAGCACATAAATATAAATATTGTAGACTAGTTGAACCTGTTCAACTTGTTGGAAGAGTATTTTTACTTTTGTTTATTTCACATTAAAAATCCACATAACAAACCAGCACAATGTAGAAATACAGAGTGTGCAGGTAAGAGAATAAATCCCAGAGGACTGATAGTGCTCTCACCGAATACCCTCAAATGAAAACTATTACAACAATAAAGACGAGAAACCAAACTGACATGAAAAGATCCACACACGGATGTCTTTGTACAGTGATGAGAATACTTATTTAAATGAGACTATTAACAGGCCAAATAATCTCATTTACACTACATGTGTAAATTGTACAGTTTTGTCGACACTTTATGAACTCAATATACTCCACCATTTTAAATAACAAAGAACACTGCAAATGTAGGGATATAGCATTCCTTCAGTCTTACAATACAATTTACAATAATATGTAATAAATAAAATAAATGAATTTGATCCCCGCTCCCCCACCATGTGCAGCATCCCCTCTGACATTGGCTTTGCTTACAGAGGTGAAAGGGCTCTTTGTGAGGGATCTGTCCATCACAGCAGAATGAGCTCACACTCCATTGAGTTTGAAAAGAGGAATCGCTCTCTTTTGGTCCCCGGCACTGGATGCTTCTCAACTGTTTGACAATCAGCTAAAACCATATAAGGAGTTTCTTTCACTGTCACCGATATTGTTTACACCAAAATAAAATCTATTTTCCCACACCTGTACCAAACGACAGCATTGACTGATAACAGCTGAAGAAAAGAGTCATGCTTCTCTTTTATCTGCAGGTCAGAGAGTGACTTGACTAGAACAAGAGTAACTGTGCTGCAAGCAGAGGTGGGTGAGAACTCGTGAACTATACTCTGTATTAACTCAGGTTAAAGTGAAAGTATTTAGGAATAGTAAGAAAGGATTCATTCATATACAGGTTACGTTTAGTCTCATTTAGTCGAATCTCAACAGTCAAAGAAATGAAACAACCTAAAGCAAAGTGGTTTCAAGTTATGATGTGTCTGGAGTTCACTTTTCAGTGTTGTTATTATAAATGAATCACAGTAAATGTGTAACTACTCTTGATTAGTTAAAGGGAGAAATGTAACCAACTTGCCTGGGTCCAGACCTTTGAATCCGCCCACTGCACAACCAACATCACCAGCATCCACATGAGTGACAAGGAGAGATACGGCCACATTAGGGACTGTGTGTTTAAAATGTAGCAACAGCAAACTGGCCAAATAAAAACACTTTACCACCTTTAACAACATATTCAATAAAAGTAAAAAGTATCATTTGCATGAGATGACATTTTTCTCAGGCCCAGGAAGGCGATGCTGCCCCTCCGTGCACTGAAGCTGTGCCATGTGCTTGTGCTGGTGCTGTGTCTGTCTGCGGCTGAGGACTTCGACTGGGCAAAGAACGACCGCGGCTCCTTCTATTATGGCACTTTTCCAGCTGGTGAGATGCACGCAGGAGAGCCGGGTCTGGGCAGAGGCAAACTAGGCGGCTGATAAAACAGATTAAATATATGTAACAGTCTCATCTAAATCTTTATTTCTGTCAATTCAAGGATTTAAACAGCACATTTCAAATGTACACAAAA
>OMKR01008058.1:5481-18846 GCA_900302355.1 Cyttopsis rosea
CACACACACACACACACACACACACACACACACACACACACACACACACACACACACCCGCAGGTAGTTCGTTACTTCAGGTGTTTATGTATCATTATATCCCCAGGCCTTTCATGAACTAATTTACTTGTGTGCATATTTTAATGATTAATTAGCTGCATATTGTCAACTCAAACCACTTAAAGGTGTAGTGTGCAGAATTTAGTGGCATCTAGTGGAACAGACTTGGCAGAAATGAAATATATTATTCTAGTGTATAGTGTAGAATTAGCCGTTTATATCTCCATAGGGAGCGGGTCCCCTTCCATGGAGGCCGCCAGTAGCCCAGAACACTGGCTCTAGAGAGGGACTTTCACGAATTTCGCGGTCACCGTAGATTCTCTTACTGTACGTCATTGGAAGGGGAGGGTGACTTAGGAGAGGAGATTTCTTAAAGCTGCAGTAGGCAGTTTTCAGAAAAAGGCAAAAAAAACTGCTGTGATTCTCCGCTGTGATTCTCCCCCTCCAGGCACGGCACCGTGCGTAATGGGCAGTGGAGGCCCTCCACTGCCCATTACGCACGGTGCCGGTGCCATGCCCCTTTCCTGTGTGTGTTTTCAGCGTAATGTGCTCCGCTGTGAGTTAGACACAGTGAGTGCATGCGCATCTGCATTTGTAGAACAGCCAATAGGAACACACTCTCTCTGAAATGACCTATGATTGGCCAAAGTCTCCCATCACGGGCATGGGCATTTTCTAAAGCCTTAAAACAGAGCCAAGAGGAGGTGCAGAAGTCTAATTTCCTCTGAGACCACTTGAATACAGTATGCTGAAAGGTTATTATGGAATTTTTGCCCAATGACGCTAAAAAAAACCGCCTACTGCAGCTTTAAGTTGGTTGCAATCTCCAACCTCACTGCTAGATGCCGCTAAATTCGATACACTCCAACTTTAATATGTACTATATACAGTATGTTGTCATTTGGACCAATGAAATAAAAACATTTGCATAATTTTACTTGGAGGATAGGTTTGGCATTTTTGCCTTATTAAAATGTTGGTTCCCATCATTTGTTTATAACTGTTCACAGCACAACCTTGTGGAACACTTTAGTATTGAGAAACTTACCACTCTGCTGCAGCTTCTCACTGAGCTTACATGCAGTCCAATGGGGCAAACGTTTTAAGCCTTACAAAAAAATAATGTTAAATGCTGTTTTTGAAAATGGCAAACTCAAAACATAATCTGTCTATATGTTAAAACAAAAAAAATGGCTACATTCACGCTAATGTGAGGAACAAGAAACAGGAAGTTGTGCCACTTCATCCCTCCCCCCAAGGGTGAATGAAACTTACTCTAGTCAATGTTACACTTTCAATGTACTGCTGTAATTTTGAAAAGTACTTCTGAATAAAATGTGAAATTACTATTATTCAAAACATGTTCAAAAAATACGCTTGAGACACTTATATGTGACTAAAATGTGACTTTTAGTGTTTTTAAAGCTTAATCGACATGAATTACTAAGGAACAGTCTTCCTACTTCCTAGTCCAGTGTAGAGTCCACTGCTAACCAGTCTGTGGTTCTAACCTGTGGTTCTAACCAGTCTGTGGTGTTAAGCAGTCTGTGGTGTTAACCAGTCTGTGCTAATGTATCATAGCTCATCATTTCTAAGTGGTTCACTGACCCAGGTTTGACAGAAAGGAATAAGCCAGCATCACCTAACTGTAGTTGTAGTTGGTCAATGGAAAAACTAGCGATTTAAAGATAATATCAGTATTAGAAGCATGAGAACAACAGGCTGAAAAACGCTGGGGATGGTATTCAAAGAGGAATAGGTGCTATGTGGGCGACACAGAGTGAAAAAGACAATAAAATGGTAAGAAGATCTTTTCTCGACTCTGCATAGCATATGCAAAACAACAAAAGCTAGTCACTAAGAAGACCAACCACACCGTTCTGTCTTGGTCAACGCAGTTCCATTTATCTTCTACGTTCTCATCACAACAGCCAGGCTTCGGGGCACAGACGGAGCCCGTTCCTTCAAACACTACACTGTGGCTTCTTTATACGATAATAGCAGATTATTACCGCAGCTGGTTTAGGACGGAGCCACAGAAGGACTTGTGAAACATCATGCCGCACGGTTCCAGTGTACCACTCTCACCTAAGGAGAACCGGGTGGCTCCTCCGCAGCCGCCGCAGATGTAGCCGAGGCAGGGTTCCATTTCCACGGTATTATCCTCTCCCCATGTAAAACCACGGCTCCTGTCGAGGCTTAATCCCCAGCATGCGATGAGAAGGGCAGGAAGTTTAGATTTATTAGTTTTTTTGCAGGAAGCTAAGGGGAGCCCTAGGAATGCAGCTCATGCCACGCTGAGATCAGTATGTGCGCTACGCGCGCGGATAAAATAGGATTCCGGCCGGTTAGAAAAGTAAAAGATGGAGAGCGAAGCGGAGACACGGACTGGGGGGAGAAAAAGTAATGCCAGGACTTAGGAAACATTCCATTCTAGGAAGCTTTACTTAATTATCAAGTGAATTTATTTTTCCCTGCAGTAATGCTAACATTAAATGAGGCTTTTTTTAATATGCTGGTCAGACACTGCCGGCCATTTGAGCTTTTGAAGGAAACAGACACAGGGGAGTAAGCAAAGCGGCTCAAACCCGGGCCGAGGATTTTCTGCCCCTCTGAATCTAGTTATTACTCAGAAGAAGAGGAGGGAGGGCAGTTCAGTATTTCTCTCGCTTTGCTTTGATTACTGTCTGTGGCGTTTTGTTTTGTTCACTTGCACGGTGCCATTTCTTCTGTGGGTTCAATAAGCACTTCCTGGAAGGATATTATTCTTACACGGGTGGCGGGGCCAGGCCAGGTCCAGGGAAGCAGCTTTTTATTAGAAAACATGAATCTTGTCAGCAGGCCACCTAAGGAATATAGATGGCGTGCCAGGTGGGATGGCATTTGTGGATAAAATGGAGCTTAATATTCAAAATTATCATAGCGATATCTATAACATTCCTCAACGAGCTCTCAGCGCTTATTGATCGGCCGCTGGTTTGGAGAAACGGACTAATTAATTAAAATGCCATCGATTTTTAAGATAACTGATTCTGCGATGCCATACCTCCTTAGGTAAGATGGATGAGGAGATTATCGTGGGGTTTTTTTTTCTTTTCTTTTTTCTTTCCCCAAAGGGTTTCATTTGGACAGGTGACTCACACCTCAGATATGTATTGTATTTTTCAGAAAAGTAAGACTAAAGTTCAGTGTGTTGGAGCAATTTGTTATTTAGTACCATCGCGGCTCCGTGATGAAATCCAACTTCAAAGGATTGACATGTGTGGGATTCACTTTATTCGGAATAACGGTGGAATGCAAACATCCATCACGGTTGCACCTGCCCTCAGTTTGAAAGGATGACACAAGAAAGTAGTTTAATTTCTCACCGCCGTTCCCAGTGATTAAATTTTACTCTTCTCAATCTCCTCGTGAGCTAGCTGCAGCTTTTCGTTTTGGGTGATGAAACCGAAGCGGCAAACTTTTTTAAAATTTTAATTATTATTTTTCCTCTCCTTGCAGCATTAGTGAGTTAATTTCGGCGCGCTGTAACAAAACACGCCATCTAAATGGAAACCCAATTTCCTGGCTCTGCGCTCCAAGTCACTTAAACAGGCGTCATTTCCCTCTGACAAATGAATGCTTTGTTTCCCTGTTTGTGGGCTGCCATGCGGGCTCTACTGTACTGTATGTGTAAATGATCACCACTGCCGTTGGAACTATTACATTCCTAAAAGTTCTGTGTTATTAGTGTTGACTAATTTCGGGAGCCTGTCTGCGGGGTCTGATATGGCAAACGCTTCCTTTGCGACACCTTCCGAATCGGAGTCAATTAAGACCCTCTTTATTTTGTTTGCCAGATGCAGGGATTTTAATGTTTCTTTCCCAAATTAAATAACCTTGGGGCATGGGCAGGATTAATTAGACAATAAGAATCTCATCTCTATCTTTCCTTTAATGCATTATGTCTTGATGGGTCCAGGAATGAAAATGAGCTTTTGTTTTAACTGCAGACCCGAGCGGGTCGGAGCAGCAGGAACTGCACCAATTATTTACACAGAACAAAGAGAAAGAGAAAGAGAAAGAAGTCCTTTCAAAACCTGCCGGACAACAGCAGCCTGGCGTGGTCAACTGTAAATGGTTTTGTTTATAAAACATATTAGATATTTTTTAAGTAGATTTGAGGTTGTAATAATGTTTAGTACAAACAACATTCCATTGAGCTCGGTATACTGTCGTTTCATACCGAGTATTAACCGAAGCTGTTACATGCAATATAATTGCAAATGTTAATCTGTCTTTTAAATAGGGTGCTATGTCTATGATGGGAGTTTCTTCATTATCAAAAATTGGTTTTTACATCCACAACATCTACCTATTATCCATCTTCCATAGTCCATCTACCTATTGCATCTCTAACTGAATCACACCACAGTTCTAGTGAACGATTGCCCAACGATTTAACTATTACATGTACAACTTATATGTTACTAATTACTGTGTCCAAATTCAGAGATGGACAAAAGCAAGTACATGCCCTCCTTTGTGAAATATTTTGTTCACAAATAGTCAAACAAAATGAATAATGTACTAATTAGAAAGGTTAGAAATGGGACATGAGGCTACAGTGCATGGGCTACAGCACCATGTGTCACTTTTGCCGTTTTCCCACGACAGGGCTGTATGGTGCCATGAAAATCAGTTTATTTTTTAAAATTTATTTTCAACTTCCTGCTTAGGTACAGAAATCTTGAAAGATCCCCTACTCATTTGATACCTGGCGCAGGCCCCTTTACACCTGGGCCAGGGGGCGGGGTCTACATACAGTATTATGCCATACTGGTTATTGGATATTATGTTGATCCTGTGCCACTCTGCACAATAATGTACAGAACATAACACAAGATGAAATTCACTTTCACACTACAATTTGTGATTACCATTAGCTAGTTAGTATGACAGACAACATTTATAGTAGTGTCTTGTTACTTGTAACACAGCTCACACCACAGTTCTCTCGAGAGGGTATATGTTGTCAATTATCAAATAGGAAATACCTGACTTTATTACATCATCGGAGTATGAGTCCTGTTCAATTTGATGGAAAGGTTTGATGAGAGGAGGGAGGATGAAGGCATTAGAGGAGGAGTTGGGTATAGAGGGGGGAGGGCTCACAGGGGACCAGCGCTCTCGATAAGCAGAGGGATTAAAGCACTTGCTGTGTGCACCAATACAATTAACAGCAGCCTCGGCCAAATCCTATTAGACAAGTGTCAGAGAATTAGTTGGGAATAAAGGAATATGAAAAAGCGCCTGACCTGTCTTTATTAGATTCTGTCGCAGGGAACTAAGCAGATTTAAAGCGGCGTATATCAATCACAAGCGGTCCTGGGAGATAAATCCATTACTCGTGAGTTATCAAGGCTTGGCAGAAAATTACAGCATGTCCCTTTGGTGTAGAATACACTGCGTGGTTCCTTGAGACACGGAGTGAAGCCGTTTGAGGAAGCTGATTAGCAGATACGCCGCTGTTGTGTCTAGTTCAATTACAAAGCTGCAGTAGCTGTGAGTATTTGCTTACTTTTTAATGCCTTCCTCTCAACCTTATACCTTCAACATATCTTTTATTCCTGCCTTGTTACCCAGCCATTTCTTTTCCTTTCACTTTCTCTGTGCGTCTCACCTCTGGTCTTGCGTTAATCCTTTCATTTTCTCTCGCTCCCTTGGGTTTTAACTTTTTTTGCTCCTCGCAAGTGCTGCTCCAGAAGGCCTCCTGCATCAATATTTATCTGGCTTTGGGACTGGAGGATGACACCCGGGGGAAAGGAGAGCCAGGGTGGCAGTAGATGGAGCAAACAGTGGGGACCTCTTCCTGGCAGTCAAACTGAATCATGCACAGATACAGTTTCCCTTCAAAGATGGGAGGTTACTGCTGGCGCCCACTTTTGTTTTCCTATGCCCAGAGTGTTTTCTCATTAGACGCAGGAGATCTCGGACTCATCAAAGCAGGTTATCCGACCAGTGACCCACGGTGCCCTCCAGATCTTGAAGCCTTTTTAATAAACAAATCACCACACCACGGGCTGGGATTCACCCAAGATGTTTATCATTGAGATGGTACCATGTTGGTATATTATTTCCCTTTCACTGTAATCGATGCTATTTGTTTATTGATTCTTGTGATTTCCTTGTGAAGAATCATCGGCAAGTTAATGTTGTGTGTATTCTAGTCGGCCAATGATTCATCTCTGAGGACAAGTGGTCTTTCCATGAAGCCACTTGCACCCACTTATCCTACCCTCCAATCAAGCAGATGAGAATTAAGGAATATCCTTACATGTGCTGGGGCTGATGATGGGAGAAGACTGGAGCACCACTGCTGGCTCCTTTGTGCAGAGATATTTTCTAAGGCCGCCTTTGATTTGGGCACATTCACACAGTATGGATGAAGAAATTAAGTGGAGTTAATTTGTTCCTTGTACGCTAGTATATTCCCTTTGACTGCCTAATGGAGGAAAGGCATATCAAAAAATAGAATCAAAACAAGACTGAATGGTGCATTTATGTGTTTAAGCACTTCCGCTTGAAGTGGTGTTTGCATGATCTAACGACTGGAATGACGCTCGCTCAAACTCATCTTTTTGGAGAGAAATGCTTCAAATTAGTTGGTAAAAACGGGGAAAAAATGGTTGATTCACGCGTAAGATGATGTTGAGAGGGAGCGTGCGTGTGTATGTATCTATGTGTGAACTTGAGAGTTCTGGGGTAAGGTAGTCATGAGGGAGGGGTGTTTTAAAGTTGCATTGGAGTTGTGAAGAAAAAGCCTTTTGGTTGGTAATTAGGGGGCTGGCTCGCACCCTGAGAGCTGCCGCCGCTGTTCCTGAAACTCTGGCAGGAAAAGGAAACAGCCTCGCAACTCTTGTTAATGGCCTCTTCACTATGAGGACTTAGTTATTAATCGCATCACAGTAAAACTCTCCCCTCTCATCTTTCTGCTCTTTTATGTGGTTAAGTTGCGGGGAATACAACTCTGCCAAATTGCATGATGGTATTAATAGAGAGATAGGATTTCGGATGGCCACTTACTGTAACGAGAGCTTAAAACGGTTGCATCAGAGGTCCGTGTTGTGACACCAAGATCTATTCACTTTAACGGTTATTCAGAGATCTGTCTAGCCAACGGATGGTGTTGCTATAGGATCTCTCCCTTTTTTTAGATTAAAACCAGGCCAGCCTCAAAAACCACAATCTTACCCAAGTTATTTGCTTCCTATAATTGACCAATCTAGATTCCGAAAACCCTATTAATGAGTGCTTGAAACTTTTGAGTTTTGTGTCGAAATGTTTCACCGGGGAAAAGTGAAATCATTACAAAAATGGCATCATTACACTTGCTTGCCATCTCCAATTTAGGGACATTTACATACAAAATGAGCTTTTAGATAGCGGCACAGCCACTGGGATTCAATGAGGTAGCACCAGTGGCTATGCACTGACACATAATTCATTTAAGCCTGTAGGAATGCTGAAGGGGAAAGTTAATTTCTTAAAATTAAACTAAGCGTATTGGTACAGAGATTTATGGTAATCTGACCAGCATGTCTCTGAGGCATCACAGTTTTGTTTAATGCCTCCGGTAGAATTATTAAATGGCTGGTTGTTTGTTATTAACTGCTTTACTTGGCTGCAAAATGGAAGAAAATTATGGTTGAATTGGAATTTTCCTGCTAAGTTTGCTTCAAGGCACATTGTTTCTACTACCAGCCTTATTGAGAAGATTATGACTGTATCTAAGACAGGGCTCGGGACTAACATTCCCCGCTGGTTTGAACTGGTGCTATTAACTTATTCAGTTTGTTGCACCAACATAGTTTTATTCAATAGTCATTCCATTTTCTTTGCCACTGCAGTTACCTTAAATTATGTGCTTGCATCCTATACAGATATACTAAAATCTTGTCATGAAAAAGTCAGCATAGGCCTCAACATAGGATGCTGACTGACAAGGCGTATGTTGGACAAAATTCTTTTAGATCGGAACAATCTTGTTTTCCTAACAGTTAAAGTTTAGGATCATGATATCTCCTTCAAATATTTAGGCTACGTTTTTATGAATGTGAGCATACAGTTTTAAAACTAATAAAGAATAAGAATAAGAAAAATATTCCCTCAGATCAATACTAATTATCAGCAAACTACAACCGGTGCAAAATCAACCCACAACAAAGAGCAGAAACTGCTAAGAATTCTCCTGATATTATAATCCAACAACAGAATGGAGATTGAATGTTAGTGACATGCTGTTGTGGTGAGAGGATGTTCAATTTGGACTTATCTGTTGAAATTGGCAAACGCACAGCAAGTGCTATTGCCAGAAATAGACTCAACCCATTCTAAGCTTCAGTAGTTTGTCAATATGAACGCCAAACCATAACCAGAAAAGTGTGGTACTTTTCCCCTGGCATTCAATGACGAGTGACAAAGAAACCTACTGTAACAGAGAAGGCGATTTGGTGTAGATTGTAAGCACCCAATGTTGCAAAAACATTACTGAATTAGCATTAGAAGCTGTGAAGCATTAGAAAAATGTGACTTTCCTTAATCAGTTGTGCCTTGATGTATTATCAATGTCTGTTAAGGATTCTGTGTGTAATATTATACCCAGTGATATTTCAGGGATTCAGTCATTCATTCATTCTGTCCTCATGATGTGCTTCTTCCACTCAAAGTTAACACATGAAGTTGTAACTGGGGATCTGCCTTTTTCTCCAAGTCAAGAACTGTAGTTGTAGTGTCTTTAAGGGCAGACTCCTGCTGGACACGGTGTCTTGGACCCGATCACGTGACCCGGGGTCTCGGTGCAGGGGGCAGCTGGAGATGAGAGTTAATGACAAAGCTCTAATGAGGACATTTATTTCTCCTTTATTATTCCTCCCCTGGTAATGCTGACTTTAAGCTGGCTTCTTACAAGGTTACCTTGGGCACAGTACCTCACTTCGCAGATGATCCTACCCTCCCCGTTCTCTCTCTCGCCCTCTCTCTACACCACTACTTTAGAATGGCCCCATTTAAAGTGTTACCGTGGCTGCATTGTTTTATTCTAAACACTTTGCATGATGACCTGCTTTAACCTACTTGGATGTTGGCCATCCCAATAAAGCAGCTCATGAATTTGTGGTATTTGTGGGAACTGGTCCAAGTAAACGTGTCGCAACGTGCAGCCGAAGAGATGTTGAGGAAAAGACAATTTTACCGACTTTTATCGTCTATTAATTAAATATTAATTCTGTGATTTGGTGAATCTACAAAAAAAATAAAGGGAACACTTAATCATCACAGTATAACACCAAGTCAGTTAAACTTCAGGGATATCAATCTGTCCATTTAGGAAGCACAAGTGATTGTGAATCAATTTCACCTGCTTTGGTGCAAATGAAATGGACAACAGGTGCAATGGAGAGGCAAAAGCAAGACAACCCCCAAAATAGGAATGGTTTTGCATGTGGTGGTCACAGACAATTGCTCTCTCCTTATCCTTCCTGACTGATTCTTCTCTAGTTTTGTGTTCTGCTAGTGTCCTTGTCACTACTGGTAGCATGAGGCGGTACCTGCAGCCCAATCAGGTTGCACAGGTAGTCCAGCTCCTCCAGGATGGCACATCCATACGTGCGGTCGCAAGAAGGTTTGCTGTGTCTCCCGGCACAGTCTCAAGAGCATGGACGAGATACCAGGAGACCGGCCGTTACACGAGGAGAGCTGGACAGGGCCGTAGAAGGGCATCAACCCAGCAGCAGGACCGGTATCTGCTCCTTTGTGCGAAGAGGAACAGGAGGAGCACTGCCAGAGCCCTACAAAATGACCTCCAGCAGGCTACTGGTGTGCATGTTTCTGACCAAACTGTCAGAAACAGACTCCATGAGGGTGGCATGAGGGCCCGACGTCCTCTAGTGGGACCTGTGCTCACAGCCCAGCACCGTGCAGCTCGATTGCCGTTCGCCAGATAACACCAGAACTGGCAGGTCCGCCATTGGCGCACGGTTCTCTTCACAGATGAGAGCAGGTTCACACTGAGCACATGTGACAGGCATGAAAGAGTCTGGAGCCGCCGTGGTGAACGTTATGCTGCCTGTAACATCATCCGGCATGACCGGTTTGGCAGTGGGTCAGTGATGGTGTGGGGATGCATATCCTTGGAGGGTCACACAGACCTCCATGTCATAGCCAACGGTACCTTGACTGCTGTCAGGTATCTTGCGCTGGTGCAGTGGGCCCTGGGTTCCTCCTGGTGCAGGACAATGCCCGCCCTCATGTGGTCAAAGTGTGTAGGTGGTTCCTGGATGACGAAGGCATCGATGCCATTGACCGGCCCTCTCGTTCGCTTGACCTAAATCCAATTGAGCGCCTATGGGACGTTATGTATCTGCATCCGACACCGCAGACTGTCCAGGAGCTCACTGATGCCCTGATCCAGGTCTAGGAGGAGATCCCCCAGGACACCATCTGCCGACTCATCAGGATCATGCCCAGACATTGTGGGGAGTGCATACAGGCACACGGGGACCATACACGCTACTGAGTCACATTATGAGTTGCCGTGATAAAATTCACGCAAGTTGGATCAGCCTGTGATTTAAATTTTTTACTTTGATTTTCCGTGTAATTTTGAATCCAGCCCTCAATGGGTTGATGATTTTGGTTTCCATCGACCGTTGTTATGTCATTTTGTTCTCAACAAATTATACAATGTACATCAGTAAAGATTTTCAACTTGAATAATTCGTTCATCAAGATCTGATGTGTGATATAACTGTTCCCTTAATTCTTTTGAGCTTTTCTTTGTAGTTCAATTTTGATCTTGCAACACAAGAGCTAGTTTCCATTATTTATGTATTTCAAGGGGGAATTTGAAAGATTTTCATGGCAGACCTTATGGCACAGTACTTGAAAAACACCGTGATATAGGAAGTGTTGAGTGGCAGAGCACTATTTGTTAGACGGAGGGAGGAGGAAGAGTGACAGCTGCAGGAGGAGAGAACGTTTTGATTTATTCAGTGACACGAGTGATTTGAACCACACAATTCGGCTTTAACTGGAACGATCTGGTCTGGTTGTCAGTGACAGGTTTTGAAAGAAAATGTCCTCATTGGCTATTTATGTACTGTAGCAACAATTTTCTGGGTCTATGTCTTCCCTGGACAGAGGATCGCTAAAGTATGTATGAGCCCAGGCAGCATTTCAGACTGAGATGAGGGCAAAAGGTGGCACTTAGCGTGTGGAAGGGTAATGTGGCTACATGACAAAATGACAATGCAGGCGTCAATCACATTTTGATTTTGCAGCTCATTCACATCACACACAATATCGTTTTCCAAAGTTTTCACGCACGTTCACACACAACTTTCATATTCAAAACCGCCAACGTTTCGAACATCCAACCTCATTAAGACGAAATTCATGAAGTACACGGGGAACCCTTCGCCATTATCGACCGTGACGGAGCGGTTTACCGTAAATTCCATGAGCGCCCATCACCGCGAACATCTTCCCAGAGGCTTTTTATTATTATTTCTTTACCAGAAGGTATCTTCAAATCTCTCCAGATATATACGCTATATGGGTCATATGATAGAATGATAAACGAGGCAGAGGTTTCCCCCGGGGACGCGAGTGCTGTATCCTGGGAGCCCTCCAGCGCGGGACTCGCCTTGGGCTTAGCTCGGCTTCGCTCTCTAAGGGACCGTCAAACAAATATAGAGCGCGCATAGAAAGACGAAAAAAGAAAATAATTATCTTAAAGTTACGTTTTTTACAGGATGTACAGGGCAGGACAGAGATGTGCTTTATAGTACGCATGGCATTTGAATACATTATAAGTCATAGAAAGCTGAAACTAGATAGACCTTTTGAAGTTATGGCTAAAACTATGATTTTTTTTAAAGTTATACTGTAGCTAATACGACATTTTAGCTAAAACAAAAGTCAAATCAAGAAAGTACAATTAACAATACATAACAGAGAGCTTTTGAAAAATGTGCATCTTAAAATAAAGTGCTTAATTTTCAAATAATTAGTAAAAAAAGTAAAAAGTGTAGCCTGAGTTTCCCCTTTTCTTCTTTTTTGTCAACTCCATTTCACATCGTAACAGTCTCAACCAATTTATTTTAATATAATAAACAATCTCAACCCATCTTAACAGCTTTAACAACACCTCCTTTTCTCGTTCTATCGCTCTCACAGTACATCCCTCACTCCCCCACTCTCTCTCTGGTTCAGCGAGGGGAATGAGCTCCACCTTGTCCTAGAAACCGGGGTCTGCACTCTGGGCCGGAAAGGCGTCGGGGGGCCGTTCTCACCCACATGTGTAGGTGCTCGTGGGTGAACCCGCGACGATATTTGGTTTTAATATTGTTCATCGTGGAAAGAAAGCCGCCTCACAGCTGCATGTGGAGCCGGACACGGTCAAGGTGTAGAGCACGGGGCTGCTTTCCTCGGACCCGGGGAAGCTGTCTCCGAGCCCATTGGGGGGCGGCTCCTCCGACATGCTCTTTCGGGGGCCACGTCTGCTTGGGAGATGGACCGGTCGCATCTGGAGAGGCCCAGCATTTGCCAACTTGAAGTGCTGTGCGACTACCTTTGAGAACCCCCCTGACATGCTGTATGTGATGAGGGATGGGTTCTGAATGAACACGGTGAGCTACATGAACTTCCAGCGGAGCATCGTCAGACACATCAGTGGAGTCATCGACAGCTCAGCCTAACGCATGCTGCCTTATGAATGGCTCCACCCAGCTGTGCCAGCACATCCGGGGTTAATATTTCACTTTTCTTTGCGGCTGATGATGCTGACATACAGGAGGTATTTGCTTGATTTTTTCACAAAACACCTTTGTTTTCCCTCGAGTAAGGTTTCAGCTACCGCACGCATGCACCCCTTGACAAGCTCCCCGTCAGTAAATGTTCTTTTATGTCCCAAATTCCAAGCAACTTCAAGGGAAGATTCGACGCACATTGTCGTGTTAGGAGTCTGGTGGATCCATCACATCGTGCTCTGAGATTAATTTTCTGTGCCCTTGGTTTGGATTTGAGTCTGTCCATTCTTGATTGAAAGCTCTGTTTTCGCTGTCTACTTTTCACTTTTTAGAGCGTGATGTGAAATTACTTTTCTCTGACTCACTTATTTCTCAGACGATTGTCTCTCGTGTGTGTGTGTGTGTGTGTGTGTGTGTGTGTGTGTGTCACTCACTGACACTTTACACTCGAGTTGCAATGCTAATGGGAATGCACAGATTTGATTGGCTGAGCAGCATCACGTGAGATGATTTACAA
>OMKR01008191.1:2878-13603 GCA_900302355.1 Cyttopsis rosea
AGGGGATGGCCTGGCCCGCCAACTTGTTTTTGTTCCAAACTGGAAAGCAAAGAAAAAGAAAGATTGCCAACAAAGGTACAAAATGAACAATAAAAATAAACAATGGACGGTAAAAATGTTGGCAATAAACAGAAATATAGAATAAATAGAAATGAACAAATAGAAATGAATAGAAACCTAAACACGGTCATAGAGCAATAAGATAAAGCCTAAAGAATAAACAAGAAACAAGAAAAAATATGCAACAAACCTCAAGCCTCACTCTCAAGCCTCTGCATTTGCTTTTATTTCGTTTTTTAATTATAACCCTTAAGTTAAGATAACACTTGAACACTTTAGCTCAATATTTGTTGTCGTCTTTGTTCTGCTCTTTAACAGCGTTTCATGTTCCATCTTTCTTCTGGTCGAGTGAAAACGTCCCGTGGCCTCGTCCAGTTAAACTCAGACTGAGAGTGCGAGCTTCAAACTGCCTCCATCCAGTAACCAGGAAAACAAACTCGCTCGCTCACTCACTCACTCACTCACTCACTCACTCACTCACTCACTCACTCACTCACTCACTCACTCACTCACTCACTCACGGATGCATAGACTGTTCATAGTCTGCGCTTTGAAGTTTTCGGATGTTGCGATGGACACCTTCTGTAAATGAATAACTTCAAGCTCTAACCAGGCAGGTCCCGCTTCAGTCTTTCAGAGATCACATGAAAACTAATGAATAAATATGGGAAATTGACTAAATAAATCGCGTGGACAAAAGAATAGTCATGTCGTTATAAAAAAAGTTCTATAAAAATTCGGAAAAATGTTGACTCTTACATAGGTACTGTATATAGATCAATATATTTGCATACGCTCAAATTACAGTTTCTCCAGAATGTGTGAAATTGCAATAAAGAGCTGGCGTTACCACAAACTTACCTCAACTTTTTCGCATAAAATGGTCAAATCAAAAGTATTTTCTTTTTTTTTTTCAAACTTGGAGCCAATGTTTAGAAAATGGACTGGCGTAGAAATACAGCAGTGGTGGCGGCAAATTCCGACCGACAACTCCACGGAGCAGCACGTCCCACCCCCAAGCTTGTGTTTCAGATTCACAATCTGTTTATTTGGCCGAGTACATTTTCATTTTCATCCACAAGGAATTTGCGGTGGTGAGGATTGGTGCGTTGTTGGCCCGTGTTGTAGCTCATAGTGGTTTTTGGTTGTAGCCTAGAATGTGATGGACCCAAACTGGTCCCAGTTCACCACTCACCTCAGTTTGACTATGATCCCAGCTGGTTCCTCAGAGCTGGAGCCATCCAATGGAGGCCCCGGAGCCAAATGAAGGGCCTCCACATTTGTGTGCTAAATTGGTATATATGCTACTTGTTACTATTTCTACACTCAAGTTAGAGCCCGTATTCTATGGCCTAGCAACCAGGAGTATCGTATGAGGCTACATTTCACGTCTGCACTCGTGATGGAAAGTTTGGCTCTTTTTGGAGATCCGGCTCTTTACGAGTGACTCGGCGAAAAGATTAGTTCCATTTTCCGACTCTTTGTTCGTTTGATTCGGAAGGGTCGGTTCGGCTCCGAGTCGTGCGTGGAATGCTCACAAGAATCATATAATTCTGTCAAAATTATTTATTTAGGTGGAATTCAAAGTGCAAATCAGTCACATTCAGTATGAATGATGTGCCAAAATGCCTTGACCTTTTTTTTCCCCCCACACCCTAGTAGGCAGTTGTTGCCAATGCTGGAATAGCAACTTTATCTGGAGGATTTTCCGCCATTGAATCAGGCTTTCACCACCTGAAGGGACGTGCATGCACATCTTTGCATTCGTAGAGCAGCCAATAGGATCCCTGAAATGATCTGTGATTGGCGGGTGAGTCTGCCGTCACGGGCTAGATTTTCTAAAGCCTGAAAACAGAGCCAAGAGGAGGCGCAGAAGTCCAGTTCTCTCTCAGACCACTTGAATTACAATCTGCTGAAAGGTTATTATGGAATTTTTGCCCAATGATGCCAAAAAAAAAACTGCCTACCCCAGCTTTAACGAGTCATTTCAAAGATTTGTTCGCTGCGAACGAATCGTTTGTGAGTCACGCATCTGTCATTTGTAATTCACTTTAAATAACCTCAAAATAAGATGAAGCGCCTCAATGCCACACCCTGCGCTATTTTAGCTGCTGCTAATGAAACCAGGAACTGAAAGAGGAGATCTGAACACATATCGCCGTATGTTTTCAAACTGAACTTAGAATGTGCCCTGTTTGTCGAACGCCCCCCCGGGGGCCCGGGTCCACTTCCAGGCTGTGAGGGTCCTTCGGCACCAAGGAAAGGCCCTCAGGAATGCCGTCTCCTTAATTTATTGATTTATTTTTAAGTCGTGAACCCTGCCAGTGACTGCGCTCGCTGCGAGCAGAAAACCAGAGAGCTCTGCTTGGAAACCACAGCCGTTGCGACAAGAGCGAGAGTTGCCCAACACTCTACTGTATCTGAAAATTTTTTTTTTGTATATTTTCTCAATGATGCCTTAAACATGTGGTAGTCATTTTGTTCTCAGTAATTAAATTAAACTTAAAGGGGATATATTATGAAAAACTCACTTTTTCAGTGCCCGTGCACCTTCATTTGGGTCATTTCTTTTTGAATTGAAACACGCTGTTCAAGTTTGCTTACATTAGAATTAGAGTAACTCCTGAGTAACTCCTGAGTAACTCCACCTACGGCTGGAGCTCCAGCGAGTGAACCCGCTGGAGTCCGCGGTCCACGCTGCTCCGGACACCGCGGGCAAAGTCGGAACAAACTTTTAAATGAGGCCTTGTAGATGTAATACGAGTGAAGATTCAGCAACTGCATTGCTTGTTTCTCGCATCAAATTTGATCAGAAACAGGTTTTGGCGGAAAAACGGTTCCGGGGTGGGTGTGGCACACACACACTGAGACACACACACGCATACACTCACTGAATCAGCCTGTCAGAGCCTGGAAGAATAGAGACACAGGTTAGAATGAATAATCCGAGTGGTATTTTCAGCAAAACAGTTCAAAGGCATGTTGTGGGGACCTCAGAGACCTGGATTAACCTGTTGAAAAGGAGCATGATATGGCTCCTTTAATTAATTTATTATTTATTATTTATTATTTATTATTTATTATTTATTATTTATTATTTATTATTTATTATTTATTATTTATTATTATTAGATTTTTCTTTTATGTCTTTTTTTATGTCTTTAATGTTTTCAATGTCTTTTTTAATGTCTTTTATTATTCTCTAAGCTACCAATATGTTGAATTGACGGCTTTTATGCGCATCTAGGCTCACATGTCTACTACAGCTGTGCTTATTACTATTATGGCCTTGTAATAGTTAGTGATGCAAGACTCACAAATTCCTTCATAGCGAACAAATCTTTTAATGACTCGGGAGTCGCTCCGGCAAGAGCGGACGAGCAAATGAATCTTACACTCACAAACTGAAAATAATGACCAAGGACTAATTTAAAGTCAAGGGTCAAGGTCTAGGTATTTGGCGTAATTCATATTGAATATGACTGATTTACACTTTGCATTCCAGCGCCAAATGACTCTTCTGAGACGGAAAATTTAACGACTCTTTTCACCGAGTGACTCATTCAAGAACCAAAAAAACAACAAACCAAAAAAAAGAGTCAAACCTTTCATGCACTTTTTCAGCGCGAAGAATTAACTTTCTGTGGCAACCTGCCATCAGAGCTGCGGTGGGCAAGAGCGCTGCTTATTGGACGTCAAAACATTATGGAACCAATTTCAGGGAACATTTTTCAAACCTATACGCTCTCATGGAAATGGGATTTGTCTCACACTGTGAAGAAATAGCATTTATTTATTCTTTCCTATTTTTTATCTTGCGTGTACAGTACTGTACGTGTCAATTCTAAGAAAGAGGAAGAAACTCAACTGAAAAAGATATCAAGTTATGCCAATTTGTTGTATATTGCTTGTATCTTTTTCTGGTTCCGGTTTTTAGGTTTATTCTAGTGCTTTTATTAAGTTTTAGGTTCATATTTATTGGTTGTCATTAGGTTATTGTGTTGTTGTTATTGTTGTTATAGTGGAATTCTTCATTGTTCATTGTTTATTTTTAGGTTTATCATTTTCGATTTTACAGTATTTCCAATTTCTCTATCTTGTAGTTCATTGCATATTGCCATATTCTTTATTTTCTATTTTTATTCCATCTCTTATTTTATTATTCTTTCTATTGTTCAAACTTTGATTCTGTTCATTCCATCTACATTGCACCATTTGTCTATCTATTCTATTCTCTCGATTTATCTGTCGATCTGGTTTCAGGATCGAATTGGTGGATTGGTGAATCCCGGCGTCATTGCATTTCACGTTCTTACTCATTTTTCTGTTATTCTTCCTCGTTGTGCCTTGGCAGCAGTGGGTCTTTCCCTCCGTGGCGGATGGATGGATGGATGGATAGATGGATGGATGGATGGAAGGATGGATGGCAGACAGGACTGGCCAAGTGAGACCAGTTCTGTCAATCATTACCCTGGATACAGAGGAACAGACGTGTTAGATGTACTTTGGAAAATCCTGTTGTTTTGACACTAGTTATTTCCCCCATTAAAGCGGCAATAGATAACTTTTCCACAAGCGGTGTTATTGTTTGCGCCGCTGTCGCAAAGGCAACCGGATCGCTTTTCGTTTTCTCAGTGCTCCATGAAGAAATGCCTAGCTGTCAACCCTTCCATTTTTCTCTGTATTTTCCTGCATTTTTCCTTTCTTTCCTGCCGTCCTCTCGGTTTTTTATTTTCCCCAGAATTTTAACCTTTGAAAAAAGATTTTTTTTTTTTAATAAATAAATAAACAAAAACATTGGCTCCGCCACCAATCTCGCGATCCCACCCCGCTCCGCTGCGAGATCCATTGACACGGCTCTTTTCGCACGTATAAAAATATATTTATTCCCCTTATTTATAATTCCTCATTGAAATGTTATCCCTGTGTATTTTTGTATCCCTAATTTTTTGGAACAAAAAAGCCGTACCCCTGCCGTAGATCGGTCATTTCCGCCGGGTGGCAGAGAGAATTGCACCGTGAAATCAAGATCATTATTCTACAGCCATTACACTGTGCAATCAACATTAACTTCATAATGATAAATAAAAGCAAAGAAAGGTGTCTATTGTCACATTAAACTGTGGTTTGTACAGTAAATAGTTCCATTTACTCCATGACGTGTCGATTGAGGCAGGTTTGACTCACTCTCTGAATCAGTGGTGGGAGAAACTTCGATGAGAAGAGGTAGCAGCTAGCGCCCCCTACTTGCCACCCCCACTTGCCACCTCCTTAGGCCTCGGATCGTGCAAACCGCCTCCACAGGGGGTCCCACAGGGGGTCCCACTGGGGGCCCACTGGGGGTCCCACTGACCCCTCATTTTATTTAGTTCACTGGACTCTTGACGCTCATGATTCCATGAGATTATGAGCTCTCTCTCTCTCAGTCTCACTCTCGCTCTCTCCCTCTCTCTTGCACATTCTGTCTGCTACAAAGGCCTTGTTATGATCCAACAGCAGTTTTACAGAGAGTTGACCTGACACCTATTGCACACCAGCGCATGCCGCTTAGTTAAAACCAAGGTTCCAAAACAGAACGTTCGTCTGACTGCGCCACTCCCCTTGTTCTCTCCACCGCTCAAGACCGGTCATCAATGAGAAGGACGAAGGATGGGTTCTGGCTGCCGTTGCGTTGTTGTTGTCGAAATGCATGCTGGGATATCTGGGTCAATTAAGTCGGGTCAGTCGATCAGGGGTTGAAAAACAGCCAAGATGTCAGATGGAAAGCTGGCCCATGGAGTAGCTCTTCTGGACATGATGGAGGACATGGAGCGTGGTGGAGACAGAGGGGTTGTGGGGGAGGAAAGTAAAAAATGGCCGTAGCACACATGTTCACTCCGTGTCCAGGCAGAAGAAGAACGTGTCTGCACTCGAAGGAGAGAACATTCCATTATCTGTCTGAATGGGTTCAAACCCACGTGTGAAGCTCATATTTGGTCGGGCTCTAGCTTTGTTGGCCTTGTATGGATAAGTCCCTCATCCCGGCTGCTGTGTCTGGGAATGATGCGGCCATGATGATGCGTTGCACTGAAGGAATCCAAGATCTTGTGATTTCACTGCCAGTGTCTGGGTTTGTTCTTGGTGCACTGACAACTCTGTTCCTAGCAATGTGGCTATTGATTCCTCTAAAAGTCGCTGAAATCGCCAGATGAAGTGGTGTGTTGCTGTAAACAGTAAACACGTCTTTACACGATCCAAAACTGCTTCACGGCTCTGCATTCATTTAGTATAATAACTTATTTTCCGGCAACAAAGAATTGAATGCTTTGACACGGCTAAACTGTCAGTTTCCAACAGACCCACCCCTTGCTACGCTTCCAGAAGCGAGTTTTTCGATGGCCACGATTGCATTCAAATGAGTATAGCATGTCTGTCTCTCTGTCTGACTGTCTGACTGTCTTTGTCAACTCCTGTTGTTTTTAACCTGCTTGTCTGTCCATCAACTGGTCCACCTGCTTGTTTGTCCGACAGTCTATTTGTTGTTGTTCTTTTGTCTTTTGTCTGTAAATGTGTCTCTGTGTATGTTCCATGACTCTTCTGGCCTTTAGATCAATATACTTGTGCTGTCAACAGCCGGACACTTCCAGGATCACGATACCGTACGAGCCACTGAAGCACCCTAGCAGTCAGCCGTAAATAAACCTAGATGTACTCGCTTTGAGTTTCCGGGGTTTGGTGAGGCCACCGCCGCTGATGTTTAAGTGTCAGTGGAAGCCTCGGGTGCCGTGGACGCTTGAGCGTACATACACAGAGTCGACTCAGTGGTTTTACAGTCGGATGTCTCGGACTGTACAGAATGATTTACAATGACTACAAGAATAGAAAGCGCTCCAAGTCCAAGGGGCCACACTCCTCGATACTCGTTTCCTTTTTATCAACCTTTTGAGCTTAATAAGTTTAGGAAGATGCCATGAAACACAGTACTGCACTACGCCAAAAACCGGAAGATACTTTTCAGCCAACAAGTATCGTTCCCTGCCATCATTTATCTCTGCTCAATCCCCCCTCCCGAAACTGGTTGAATTTTAATTTTGTAAGCATGGACGTTCATTTATCAAACGACTTTCCAAGACCCCTCTACTACGAAGGCTAAGAAGCCTCATGGAGGAGCAGCAGTTTGTCAACGGTGGTGTCGTTTCTACGGCTTCGTGGCTACCTGTCAATCTCCACTCCTTCCCTTCCCCATGAAGTACACAGCTTATATCCCCAAACTGGTCTCATTTTACTTTGCGTAAGCATGGACGAACCCTTGAGCTACAAAACAACGTTCCAGGACCCCTCAGCTACGAAGGCTAAGAAGCCTCATGGAGGGAGCTTGGTGGTTTGGCAGCGTTGGTGTCGTTTCTACGCCTTCTTTTAGGGGTCGCTAACTGTCCAATGTCAAATCTACACGAGCTGGCCACTTTATTAGGTCCACCTTTCTCGTACTGCATAGCTGCAGTAGACCCCCGCTTGCCCCCAGAACAGCCACGTGGACGTGAGAGCATCAGATTTGCAAATCTGCAGATTTGGCTGCAGATTTACTCTGCGAATCGCCCTTAATTTTCCCAATAAGGTCGTCAGCACCCGAAGTGTCCATCGTCAGTCAAATCCTTGACTAGTAAAATGCCAGTATCGGTGGCCAGTATATTATTACAGAGAGATGATTTGATTTCTCTGAGTTAGCACTATGATATTGTACGGTAGTAACAGCATCACTGTGGTTTATCTGAACGCATTAGGTGAGGATGTTAATCCCAGCGCTGCATCACGATGCAAGCTGCGATAGATAGCATCACAAAGACAAAGAGGCTTTTATTTTCCCAGAGCAAACTAATTACAGACACTTCCTCCCCGCGACCGTCTGTCGTCCGTCGATAGCGCGCTCTCATCTCACCGCTGGTAAACATCCGTAGACTTGGAAAAAGCACACAAAAAAAACCAAGAAGGCGAAAACAACACGCCGGTTTAAATTATGCATGTGTACACACACATAGTGATAAACACACACACGTCTAATCATATAGACATGTAAACAAGCACACACGCACAAAACCGTACACGCCACCATGCCCGTCTTCCGTACTTCAAATGTTAAGAGCGTGCATGGCAGTGTGATGAACCCGTCCTTGCACAGTGAGAGCTCTGTGGTTTGTGGCACGGAAGCCATATTGGCCGTAGTTTTTATTGCTTTATTCGTATTTGGAAAACTACTGTATGGGTTGCCAGATAATAAAGGTGTCATTGTGGGTTGCCAGATAATAAAGCTCTTTGAACTCTATCTATCTGTCTATCTATCTATCTAATTTCTCACTCTATTTTTCTCTTGATCTACAGGTCACCACAGCATGTCAAGCGCCGACCAACTATGAGCTGGTGAGTACACGCGCGCGCGCGTGTGTGTGAATGAGTGTGTGATGTGTGGAGTGTATACTGTAGATGCTAAGAATCAAAAAAACTTTGGTTGTTTCTTCCAAAACTCTTTTTATCTTTTGAAAAAATTCACTACGAGGTCATCACAAGGTCTTAAGGGAAAAATGTCTCGGGCTGGTCATCGATACGATCACTTATCAGTGATGAAATGATGGCATCGCTACATCCTGATACACACTTTGTACTGATGCTGGGAATAGATGACCACAAGTTTCTCACAAAATGAAAATATATACATTCTTTAAATGTATTCTTGACCAGATATTTATACAAGCTCAATAAAAAGTTGATCATCCAGCTAATAAAATCATTTGTTCAGGCCTACTTCAGACATTCCTGAATGTTCCATAGCCTCTACTTCCGGCTCTGTAGTCAAGAACAAGAACAAGAACAAGAACTGTTTATTAATCACACATTTTTAACCACACGCATGCGGAGGGTGAACACACACACACACACATGCAGTGGCGAATGATGAGATTTGGTCTCTGCGTTTATCCCATCCTGGCCGTCCTTCCTCCAGGGGCAGCCAGGAGCAGTGTATTACGTACACGTATTAAGTATTAATTTTCAGGTTTTATTCTTCCTATGTTACTGACCCTTTAACAAGGTAAACCCTGTTCTTTTTTTTTTTTTATCATATAAGACTCTTAAAATGTTCATTTATTACATTTACTGGAAGCAACAGGTTTTCACTGACTAACAAGACATTGAGGTTGTAATTCCGTGTCTCTCCACAAGGGGCCGGTGCTGCGCCAATATCAATATAACAACCTGGAGCTCCTGTTCAGTTCACAATACTTAAAACGCTTCAAATGAAATCTTCTAATCTACAGGAATGCAACAGGAGAAGGAATAAGAACCACTTTTCAATGCATAACTTTTTTTTTAGCCACGTTGCCATTTTAAATCTACGTAATCCCAACTAATGAAGTTCCAAAAGGTTTTTCCTCATTGACTAGATGATGGATAAGTCTGAGTCAGGATTGATAGTGTGTTTTGTTGTATCATATTTTCATTACAATAATTATTTCTAGTACATAAATGTAACGCTCAGTGGTCAGCACTGTTGTCTCACATCAAGAAGGTCCTGGGTTCGAACCCCGGCCGTCCCAGGTCCTTTCTGTGTGGAGTTTGCATGTTCTCCCCGTGTTTGCATGGGTTTCCTTTGGGTTCTCCAGTTTCCTCCCAAATCCAATCAAAAGACATGTATGTTAGGGGGGTTAATACTCCCGTCGGCGCCCCTGACCGAGGCACTTGCGAAAAAAAGAGCTGGAGACGGTCCCCGGGCACTGCACTGCGGCTGCCCACTGCTCCTAGGGGTGTGTAGGATGCGTCAAATGCAGAGGACAGATTTCATTCTCGGCGTACGCTGAGAAATGACAATTAAGAATCGAATGTAATCCTTCTAACAGTAAAATGAGTATATAATTATTGACTTTGTGACAGACTGATAGAAGTGTCCAACGTCCCTTCTCTCTCTCTTTCAGCCTCTGACTCCTCAGCTTCCACTTAAACATGTCGACACTCCGGTGAGTCACTTCATATATGTCGCATGGAATATATTATATGTTTTAAGCAGAGATGGATGGAAACAAATTCTAACTAAATGAAGTATATATTTTTGTAACTGTGCCTTTTGGAGTATATGTCTCTAATTCTACAAGTACAGCTCTGGATTGGACAAATAATAATTGTCTGATTGGATTTTATTAAAATTTATCGTTGGATGTTAATAGCTCTGCTCATTCACATTTGAGCTGAATTGTTTAATAGCGAGGAACACTGCTATTGCTGGAGGTATGAGTTATGAATATAGTTTTGAAAGCAACTGAATAGTCTGAGTCGTTACAGATTGTAGTACATTTCATTCATTTTCATCAATACCTTTACATGTGATTAAGTACATAATTAAGTCATAATAATTAACTCAAAATTATTTATACAATTATTGTATTTTTCAGAAGACTACTGTATATTTTATGTCATATATAGAGTCATGGAAGTTGCAAGTATTACAGAATAAAGTATGTATCACCATCACAACTTCCTTATTTTGAGAAGTACATCTGTTTCCCCATCCACACAGCACATATAAATAAAATATAAAAACATTATTTTTAATTGGAATATGATAATTTATAATAATTTATTTCTCCCTCAGTTTTGCTCCCTTTGCTACCTTACCACCCCGCCACTGATAATAGATAGAAA
>OMKR01008207.1:4201-19122 GCA_900302355.1 Cyttopsis rosea
TTGTAACATGTGTGTAACTTCTTTCTGTGGTGGGGGGTCGGTGTGTGGATCATTTTCTTCGCAGTTTGGTGCAGAGTTGTCTGTGTGTCTGTAGACGGTGTCCTTCTTCAATCCCATGTTGCTGTGTTCTGTGTTGTACTGTGTGCTGTGGAAAATCTTCATTGTACCCTTGTGCCCTTTTAAAAAAAATCTCATCCTGGTTGTTCCCTGGAACCCATTTTGCCATACATGTGTGTGTGAAGTACTCAGCTTTTTTTTCTCCACCGAATGCCTTGCATGGGATCATGGTGGTTCATGTGATCTCATCGTTAAACAGCCCTCTACTAGTTCTGCACGTCCACTCTGATCCCCAGTTGGACTCCTCATTGCCTAACGTACAAAATATTAAGGTGAATTTCGATGTCCAACACAGGAGACGATCGCTGATGACGATGTACTCCAAAACCCCGCCCCTGAGATGTCCTCCTCCAATAGTAAAGATGGATCGGACAAAGAAAGGTACCACTTCATAGGTCCTTCATTCATCTTATATGTGCCGTCGGATAAATCATATCGGGCCTCGTAGCTGGGGTCCACCGGTGTGGGAGACGGTTGAACCTTTGATGATGATGATGATGATGATGATGCAACGTGACGACGTTGGCGGTTTGTGTTTCAGGAGGCAGAAGTCCGCAGAATCCGCTGGGAGCGACGAAGAGGAAGTGGATGAGCTCTCCCTCATCGATCACAAGGAGATTATGAGCAGGTTAACACTAAAACAAGAGGTGAGGAGCTTTATGTGTAACGCACGTTAGCACGTGTTCTGAAAGTGCAGGGCAGGTTGCTACATCCCCTTAAAATATCTGGCAAAAATTTTTAAACATAGAAAGAAAAAAATATATATTTTTTAAACAAGGAATGTGAGGCATATGATGGCAATAGAAAACACAATATAATGCAAACTGTTATTAATAACAATGATATTAAAGTAAAGTATTAAATTAAATGAGCATAATATTGTTGTCGATATTGTTTATATAGTGTAGAAAATGCAGAATGCTTCTGTACTTGTACTATGTGTAATGTTCCACTGGTATAGCTGTAATGTACATGTTAAGTGCTGTACCAGTGGGATCCACTGCTGCCATCTGGAGTTCACTTTAGGAACTGCAGAACTGTAAATTACTATCCCCGCCCCCATAACCTTTATTTCCTTTTCCCCCCTCTTTTTGGTGCAATCTGATAGACAGATGTTTTTTTTACTGTTTGTGTGATGTAGCGTGCTGCCTTTTTTTGTTGCCATGTAAGAATATAAAGAAAGGCATATAAAAAGGATACATTAATAACGGGGAGCCAAAGTGCTAAAAAAGAGCAGCTGCTGCAGACATTGATAGTAAAAGATTATGTCTCTGTGCGATGTCGTTGAGAAGTCCCGTCTTACACGGGGGGTGTCTCTGTTTTCCTCTATCTCCATCTTCTCTGGGGGTGGTGCAAGGCAGGGGAAGGTGGGGGCCGTGGAGGGGAGTGGGCAAGTGAGGGTAGGAGGATAGAAAATAGCAGGCTGCATTTTGGGCTCCACTGCAACACTGCCTTAGTCATCATCAACTCTGTTTAATCACATTTCCATTTATTTCTCCTTCTCTGCATATTCCCCGTCCATCTCCATCTTCCTTTCCTTTCCCGGCGATTCTCTTTGCCACGCCTGTTTTTTATTTATTAATATTTTTGCCAGAGTGACGATGGTCCTGACGTCCGAGCTGGATCGGGAGATATCCTATTAGTCCATGCCACAGAAACAGACCGCAAAGGTATGGTACAGGAGACATGATGACTTGTTATCAGTTTAGCATGTATGCTGCTGTTGTTCGGTCTCATTGCCACTGGTTTTATACTGCAAGCTATAAATTGGGCTCTTTGAACTGGTTATGCCTGGAAGTATGTAAGACTGCACTCAGTGTCTACTTGTTTCTGTAGAAAATGTTCACTTTGTATGTTGTGATGTTTTCTTACCCAAGTACCATAATGTTGTTGGAATAGAGTTTTATGGTTTGTTTTCAACTTCAGCTGGTAATTCACAGCCCAATGTAAAATCATTACATGTGAGCTTTCTTACACTTTTCTCTTTTTTCATCTCTTGCAGATCTTGTTTTGTACTGTGAAGCTTTCCTGACTACATATAGGACATTTATAACTCCCGAGGACCTCATTAAGAAGCTGCACTACAGATATCCTTTTCATACTACTCGACATGTCTCGCATTATTTTGCTTTTTCTCGACTTCACAGACGGGAAACGTTTATTTGTTTCATTAATGTTAATTACATTTATAATAAATGTCATTCCCTGCACTCAAGCGATGTTGGTCATGATAGTGAATGCTCAAATTAAACAACATTAGTTGTATGTTACCTTTCACCTTGTGTAGTAAAGTGAATTTTGTTGAAATGTATCCTATATATGCTTACTTAATATTATCCATAATTTACATTTTCTCCCTAAATAAGATCGTTATTCTAAGAGATCTGCTGATTTGGCACAAACTTCTGAGCATGACTCATCCACATGTCTTAAAGATGCAAGTGTGTTTCCTGTACTCTCCTTGACCACACAGCACATATACCAGGTTCTGCCACAGTCCTGATACTTTCAAGAAGCGAGTCAGCAAAAACACCTTTTTTGTGCTGGTGCGTGTGGTGGATGAGTTGTGGTGAGTAGACTTCTGCATTTATGTTGTTCTCAACCAATATAAAATGTGTTTAAAGCATTAAATAGTGGGTCATTGAGAAGGCATGTTGATGGAAAAAAAAGTAGGGAAATGGGGGCGCTGAGCATTGACAAGTAGTGATTTAGTAGTAGGGTAAACGAAGGCATGCCCATATTTATTTATTCAGACAAATATTGTTGACATTTTAATATTATTATTTCATTATAAGTGTACATTGCCATTCTTGCTTTTTGTTGATTTCTAGGCTTATTTTATTGTTTTTGTTAATTCTGGGTTTATGCCTATTGTCTATCTGTAGGTTATTGTAACAATGTATGTAAATTTTGTATCAAGCTGCTGCTGCTATGACACTGATGTCCTTCCAGGGATTAAAAAAGTATCTATCTATCTATCGATCTATGCGTTGTAATGCAATGGAAAACATGCTATAAACATTGAAGCAGCAAGTGTATAAATGATAAATAAATCACTGAGTTTGTCTGTTTTTTATCCCGGTTTTCCTTAGATGGACAGTGCGTGGTTAACTTCTCCGGCTGAGATGATGATTCGCTCCTCATTTCCTTCTCTTCTTTGCTCCATCCCATTCATGTCTGTTACCCTTCCCCCTCCCCAGCCTGGTGGAGTTGACAGAGGATATCCTGAAGCAACTGATGGACCTGGTCTTCAGGTTGGTGTGCAACGGCGAGCTGAGCCTGGCCCGTGTGCTGCGCAAGAACATCCTGGACAAGGTGGAGCAGAAGAAGCTCCTGAGATATACAAACTCCCTCAAGCCTCTCGCCTCCCGTGGGGTCTCCGCCAGGTACTACCGGTCTTCACAGTACAAAATAATACTGCGGTCAATTCAGTTTGAGATCATGAGACGACAGATACTGGAGATACATTAAGATTCACAAGCGAATACTTTTTATAGCTTCAAATCCCAAACTCACTCCGTCTCTTGTGTTGTTCTTTTACTGCAAAAAGAAACCACTATATACTTATGTGGCAACAAAATTTCATGATGGCGTACATATTTCAGTACATAAATACTACCAGATTTTAACTTTCATAAGGACGAGAGCCGTGAAGTCTGGCATTGATTAAAATAAATAACCGATGAGAACCCTCAAAACATGGATCACGTCAGTAGTTGTTGGGTTGTAGATGAAGCTTTGTTTAAAGAAGAGCGGGGACTACAAAGAAACATCAAGGGGAAATGATCTTCACTTTGTTATTGTATTTACTTTACAAGTGCTTCTTCAGGCCACCTCACAAATCATCGAACACAGTTGAATGTGTATTTCTGTTTCATCCCAGGCCTGGAACTCTCCACGACTTCCGCAGTCATGAGATCGCAGACCAGCTCACTCTCCTAGATGCAGAACTCTTCTACAAAATTGAGGTACTGTGGCCATGGCATCGCGTGTCATCTGTCCGAGGCCTCGGCGAGCATGCTTTAACTTGTTTGGACTTCTTCCTTTCCGCAGATCCCAGAGGTGCTGCTTTGGGCCAAGGAGCAGAATGAGGAGAAGAGTCCCAACCTGACTCAGTTCACCGAGCACTTTAACAACATGAGCTATTGGTAAGAAGTCTGCTCACAAGCTGGAATGCACCCACTCCACTGGGCGGTTGCCATTCCTCTCCCTGCAGAGGTGAATGTCGATGTTCAATAACTCCAATCGCTTTCTTTTAGGGTGCGCTCTTTGATAATTCAACAGGAGAAAGCCCAAGACAGAGAAAAGTTGCTCCTCAAGTTCATCAAGATCATGAAGGTGAGTGACATTTCTACCGTCGGTAACAGTTATCTTTTAGTTTGCTCGTGTTGCTCTAACATGAATCACTTTTTCATATTTCAGCACTTAAGAAAATTGAACAATTTCAACTCTTACTTGGCAATATTGTCTGCGTTGGACTCGGCCCCCATTCGAAGACTGGAATGGCAGAAGCAGACCTCAGAGGTGAGGTCTTCGTACCAGTAGTCACACACCAGCCTGGGTTAGATTAATGACAGATTAGTATTCTCTTATATACCTGAATTGTCTCTCATGGACCTTTTTCTCTTCATGGACTTCTAAGGGATTGGAGGAATATTGCACGTTGATAGACAGCTCCTCCTCGTTCAGAGCATACAGAGCTGCACTGGCTGAAGTGGAGCCTCCATGCATCCCATACCTGTAAGGGAAGACTCCTGAATCCCCCCCCTCTGCGATAAATAAATTGCGATAAATAAATTGCTATCTTATCTCAGGTCTTGTACTGATGCACAACTTCACCTGTTGTCTCTCTTCTCCTGCACCTTACATTTCAGGGGTCTGATTCTGCAAGATCTGACTTTTGTTCACCTGGGAAATCCTGATCTAATCGACGGGAAGGTCAACTTCTCGAAACGCTGGCAGCAGTTTAACATTCTGGACAGCATGCGGCGCTTCCAGCAAGTGTAAGTTCAGCTGATGTTAAAAAGACCCTTTCCTCCACTATACTTAAATTGGTGTTGGATATTATCTTCTCAAAACATTGTAGCTTCTGCACAGGCCTGATCTGTACTCGACCAAATGAGTTGTTGCATTGATCAGTATTTGACCAATTATCCCCCCCCTCCCCAGGCATTATGAGTTGAAGCGCAACGAGGACATAGTCTGCTTCTTTAATGACTTCAGTGACCACCTGGCTGAAGAAGCCCTCTGGGAGCTTTCACTGAAGATCAAACCAAGGAACATTACCAGGCGCAAGACGGACCGCGAGGAGAAGACCTAGGGCTTGTGGGCCTCCGCCCTGGGCCTCAAGAGATTGACCTCCAACTGTGCTTCATGACACTAACTCCACTTTACTACAGAGGCGGATGGGAACGATCGGCCAGAGACGACGGGGGGGAAACTCATTGCAGTGAATCAAGAACAAACTACATCAGACTTGAGAAATGAGTGGCTGGGGCTGACATGGATCTCTGTCGCTCTGGGAGATTATATTTGGGATTAGGGTGGCTCTTGTGCCTGACGGGGAGAGATGTAATGACTGCAGAGATGGGAGCAAGCCTTGCGCCGAGGAGGAGTGAAGACGGCCAACACAGAGGGGACAGGGAGACGCAACAGAAATAACCGCAGTCTGCTCCCTGCCCACTCCGGCTTAGGGTGGAACTGTTGCGTGTGCAAGACTGAGGTGAATGGTCCATTAATTCCCAAGGTGTCCCCTTCTCTTCCTTTTATGTATGTGCCATTTGTGGGTCATTTTCAAAGCCCTCCCCCCCAAATGCTGATCGAGACTTGCCAAGCAGATAGTGTTTTCAGAGTGGTCCAAACACAAACTGCATTATAAAAGACTGCTGAGGGGGTGGGGGATTTGGACCGAAGAGGAACATTAGGGACTGGAACCTATGATATGAGCGAAACATTGTGTGTAAGAATCATGTATGGTTATATGTATTATATACAGTGCTCCTTTTGTTCTTAAAAAGGATGTTTATGCTAATGAGAAGAGCTTAGCTTCTCCCAAGTGCCATTCATATGTGCACTAAAAAAAAAGCAAGCAAAAACGCGAAAAGAATTACTTAAGATGCTGTGATCTATGTATGTCATACTGAATCATTGTGTGCCATGTTCAACTATAGAGAACCATCAGGCAATCAGAATCATGTCCCGGTAGAGTCAGTGTGAGAGGCCGTTTGTGCGTGACTGAAGTCCTTTAGCGACTTGCGAGTTTGTCATTTCATAATATGCTGTAGTAATTCATTCTGATTTCCCTTTGGGATAGATGTCCAAACCAACACATTACACTGTTCTCTCAGACTAATAAAACAGCTCTGTTTCTATACCTATTGTATGTCTGGGGCATCACTTTCTTCTGAACTCATGTAGGTGACAACATTTGGCCTATCTGTAGGAATGCAATCGTAATATCAGCAATATTCACAATTTTAAATCCCTAATGTGAGAGGAACCACCATCACCAGCAGATCCACATTGACACACGCAGTGTGCAGTTTTGCTCATCATGACCACCTGTAAACAGTCATTTGAAAAAAATACATTGTGAACACATGTGGAACTTTAAATTTTTTTAGTAAGATTAAACAAAAAGCAAAAAACATTATTTACAAGGAGTCAAAGGCCCTGTTTACACCTGAGATGCATGTTAATGCCAGGTGTCAGGGCCATACATTTAAATAACAGGTTCTCATTGTATTAACCTCAATTTCAGAAAAGGGTTGTGAAGTTACAACTTGCAATAAAAAATGATGGTAGACATTAACTCTTTTCCATGACTGCCGGTATATACTGTAGCAGTACCAATAATAACAGCATTATAACAATGTTAAAACACAATGCTTGATTGTGATTTATTAGAAACTGAATGCAAAAGGAGTAGGACTGGTGCTGCAGTCAATTCCCTTTAGTACAGAAATGTGTGAAAACAAGTTATACTTGCATTCACCATGAGATAATTTTCCACGGTGAACGCAAATCTTCATCCCCGCACCATGTCAGTGGGGACGGCTACTCGGCTCTAGTAGAACCCGCTTTCCGTTCTGCAAGTCACTCTGCTCGGAAATGGCCCGTTTGAGGCCTCGCCCGGGACCATTAATTGACGCGCGCTGCCACTTACAGATGTCGCCGTTGAGAATGTCTTGGATGTGCTGAACAATAAGGTTGATGGCCACTGGTGAGAGATAAACGCAGAGGTATGGGTAACGTGAAGGAAGTATGGTTCCTTGGTGGTTGAGTGACGTTGCTCTGTGGCGATAAACAGCGACACGACTTACCCATATTGTCAACTCCTCTTGGGATGATTACATCTGCATACTTCTTGGTCTAAGAGTGGAAAAGAAAACAGAACGCTTTAAAAAAAAATAATAATTTTTTTTAACACCACTAGGGGCATTGTAGTATACATACAGGCAAACAGAACTCCTCGAACGCGGGCTTGACGAAGGTAGTGTACTGAGTCAGAATCTGCTCCAGGTCTCTCCCTCTGTTCATGTCACGCAGAACTACGAGCAAAATGCATCAAGCCCAGGCATTTAGAAATGAAACAAAGAAAGGAAGAAAGAGTAACCGGGTGTGTCTTTCCAAGGCCAATACCTCTACGAGAGAGTCGAACATCAGAGTCCGTGTCCACAAAGAGCTTCATGTGAAACATGTCGCGCACTTTCTGGGTGTAGAAGACAAGGATCCCCTCAAAGAGGACCACGTCTGCTGGGTAAACTGTAATCCTGCCTTCTAGTCTGAAAACACCAGGGTTTACAAAGGAAAAATGTACAGTATGTCACGGTACACAAAAATGTTAAGAGGCAAGAAAAGTGAAATGAGGAAAGATGGGATGCGTCTCCCTCACCTGGAATGAGTGACAAAGTCATATGTAGGCACTTCCACCACTCTTCCCTCCACGATGTCTTTAAGGGTTTGGTACATCAGCTCATTGTCAAAAGCATCTAGTACACAAAACATTGGAATAAGCTCAAATGACAGACAATACAGAGATGGTGTGTTAGCACTTCTGACAAATATCCAATTAACTGTTTAAACTTCCAGACATAAATGGGTATTTTCAAAAGGATGATTTCTTCCAATGTAATCATCTGAAAATAATACTTATTGTTATATGTGTACAAAAATTATTGTGATAAAATTCTACATTAAACCATATTTTACACATATTGCAGTGTGGTGTAATGCCTCATGTCAGTACTATGTTGCAATATGTATTATGTTTAAAAACAACATGGCACTCTTATAGATGTAAAATAGCAGCTCCATAGAGTCACGCAATTTAACAGGATATGTACAAAGAAAGTTAGACTCTCTTGTGTGTACATATTAATAGTACGTTGGAGACTTTAAAATGGTGACTATATTTTGTTACCCAGTAACTCACCCGTGAGCGGCGTGCAATTATTTGACACATTTATAAATGTCACCTGACAGAATTCTCATTGCCCCGAGAGGGTGTCATTATCTTTAATGACTTGTAGTTACCTCGAGAATGCATATGTCTTGCGGAAAGAAATTAATTTAATTGACAAGTTAAGCACAGATCCATACGTACTGTGCCGTTTTGCCTACCCGGATGGTCGAAGTTGTACTGGCCCTTCAACGCCTTTGCCTTCTGGTCCGTGGTGAGGATTCTGTAGAAGCTGTCCTGGCTGATGATGGCCACCTTCCGCTGGCGGTGGTCCACCTTGTTCTGGCCCAGGAGCTCCATGATCTTAGCACATACTGTTGACTGCAGAGGAATAAAATAATATCATCAAGGGCTGGTCATAATTGTAATAAAACCGCAGGGGCATGGTAAAACAGGATAGATCACTCACACTCACTCACTCACTCAGTCCCTTAATTCATCCCCGGAGAGAAATTGCAGATCAACTGTTAAGTTTGTGGATGATCAAAACGTTAATAACAAACAGCACATATGAATAAAAACGTCGGTCTTGGCAGCAAATGCAGTAAACCATCAAGTGAATAGGCAAGTAAATAAACAACATAGTAATTATAACTGTCTATTCATATAAGGTGAATAGACAGATGTTACAGTAATTACAACGTACAGAAATCTTGAAGATCACATGGGCGATTCCACTTTATAACATTATTCCAGCTCCATACTTACTAGTATAGGTTGTATAATAGCATATAGGTTATACATAGTCTAACTAGTACTGCTGCTATTATAACTATAACTACGCTTCACTGTTTGTTGTATTATTTATTTAAAGTTACTGTATAGGACCGTGCATTTCATTTTTGGACATTTTTCAGGTATTTTTCATTATTATTATTATTATGATTATTATTATTATTGTTTGTTTTTATTATATTTAGGTCATATGTGTTGTTTACCATTAGGTTTCGTGTATATCTATTCTTTATTGGTTTGGCTTATTGTATATTTTCCAAATATTGCCTTTTTATTTCTTCATATTATTGATATTATTGTTTTGCTTTATTGTTGTTTTGCCTATTGTGTTGGTGTGAGCTTCTCTACCTATCTATCTATTAGCACCACCGCAGGGGAGAGCTGGCAGCTAGCTAGCCGCATACAGTGTCACTGGAGGACCGCAGTTTGGTTTCGATTACTCGATAACGGACATTACCGACCGGGGAGTGAGGGGGGTGTGTCTGCAGTGACCGGAGCGACATGCTAGCTCCGCTCAGCTAAGATAGTCCCCGGGCATTGGACCTCAACTATTTTGAGGTCCCTGCCCGGTGGGGAAGCGGGTCTCGCCGACAACTCACCTTGCCGCTGGCCGTTCCTCCGCTGACGCCGATCAGGAACGGACGGTGTCGCGGCCTCTCCGCCTCGACGACGACGAGAGCTCCGGGAGCAGCCATGGGCTCGCTGGGGGAAGCTAAGTCGGGCTGGCGATGAGGACGGTTGTGGCGGTGCGCACGGCCTCTCCGCTCGGGGCGTCTGAGCTTGTGTCCAATTACGATTGCCGCGTGATTGTGACGTCACCGACGCACCGGAAGTGGTTTGACAGGAGCTTTGAAAGTTTCAGCGCGTCGGCTTGAAGCCAGGTAGGAGCTGCAATCACTTTTTGGCAAGCGCGGAGCTGCATTTTATGGGTTGTTTTGGCCCTTTAAAGGGTATTTAAACTGGTTAAAAAAAAGCACTGGGTGGGCTATAATCTTTCAAATATAAACCCTCATGTATGAAAACAAGTCATTTCGAGGCAGAAACAACCTTTCAGTTCGTTTTTGGCGGACGATCACTATTTGGCAGAAGACCGCCTCCCCCCTTTTGTTCTTTTATTTTCTTTATTTTATTTGATTACTTTTTTTATTATTATTTGATCTACTTTTATTTGCCCTCTCGTTTTATATGTGATTGTTATATGATGCTGATGTCTGGAAAATACGTGTTTAATATTATATAATATACATGTAAATTCCCTTTTTTTTCCTTTCCCAGCAGTGTTCTGGGACCGTCCCTGCATGGGCTCATGTTTGAATGGGAGCGGGGATCGATGTTCCGGGAAACCTGTGTCAGCAGTTTCCCACCTCAAGACCTAGTATCATTTCCAGGAAAGTGCCAGGACGGCTGTGGTTTGAATGGAAGCGGTGACATTACTGGGTCAGGCACGTAAAGGGTTAACTCTGTCCGACGCTGTCACGTGGAGCGAGCGGACCAATCACAAGACTCTGCTGTCCCTGTCCAGTTCCCCACCAAACTTTTAAAGGTGCAGTGTGTAGAAGGGGGGGGGACGCACCGGATGACTTCTGCCGGTCTGTTGATAATCCGTCATCTGCTGGTTTTGTTTTATGACATATTTGGAATGTGCTTATGACATGTCACACAACAAATATGTGGCAATTCAAGTAAGGTTTCCTGTCCAGAACAGAATCACACCTCCTATGAAAGGATGTTTTTAATTAATACATAGGGCACATTTAACCTTCAATTGCTTTTATGAAATAATAACAAATAATGGTTATTTTTGAAAAGAGAGAAAAAAAAGAGAGAAAACAAACAGGATTGAGATGTTGAAATAACATAACATAAAATAAATATACAAGTAGAGAAAGTTGAGCCATTAAAATAATAAATAAAAGTAAGGAACTGAGCAAGGAGCTAGAATAAAGTATAGTTTCGAATAAAATACAGTTTCCTGGCATGGGCGTGTGACCTTTTTTTTAAATACATTTGTTTAATAGAGAATTCATTTTAGTGCATTCCACAATTGGGGGGATTTTGCAAAGAAACATTTATGTATCAACGAAGAAGAGTTGTGGTTGATAGTGTGACGGTGTTATGATCTTTTTATTTGAGGCTTGAAGGTTGGACAGTCGGTGGTGTTTCCTGAAGCGTACAGCCGGCTGGAGGACAGAGTTGAAGCCAAGTCAACGTTCAGAGTTTTGAAATACATTTATTGCTCCAGAGTTTTTAAATACAGGACAAAGGGGGCGGGCAAGCTTAGGGTGTTGACAGAGTATACAATATATGCATTGCAAAGAGCAAATTGCAAGAGTAAAGCAATGTGTATATTGGTACTGGGTATATAGACAGTGCAAAGAGGATGGTTAAGCTTAGGGTGTTGTTTCAGGCGATTAAAACTGGTTTTATCAGGACATGATCATAACAGATGGACTTCATTAAAGAACGTCTCAAAAGTTATCCATCTCCACCCAGTGCCTTATTTATAGGAGGGATGTATTCGCTAGAAAACTAATCCTACTATTACACAATTTATGAGGAGAACTCAGTAATAACAACTCAATAATTTAGATTTTAAATGTTATACTTTATTGTGTCATCTTTCTTTCAGTATTGCAGTGTTCATTTACAATGGAATTGTGGCAGTGGCGTGTGGCAGGTAGGTGTCCCCAGGGATCTCCGACACAGGCGATGTTGCAATCAAACAACTTTATTTGCAGAGATGGCAAGATGGTGCAAGCCGGGAGCAGATGGAATGTGTTATGACAAAGGCTCCCTCCTGTGTGTGGGGACGGATGATTTTAACCTGTTGCTCATCAACTCCTCTGAGCAACAGGTACGCAGCCAATCCTGATCCTGGGCCCAATTAACTAGACCCAAAACCAGTTGGCTGCTTAAATCACACCGCCCCCACACCACAGTAATATAAGCAGCCATGCCAATAAAACCTTGTTGAATTGAAAAATGTTCCCTAATCCTATACTGTTTTTTTTTTGCTAATTTGACACAAAAGATGTTTGATATGAAAATAACAACCAATGATAAAAAATTAAAAAATAAACTAAAACAACATAATACTTCAGAAAGGGTAGAATAGAAAATATATGAATGATTATCTTTACTTTCTCCACAGTTCCTCCAATAATTGGAGCTTTTAGACAGTAACTTCTGAAGTTAGAAGGCATCTCATTTCGCAATATAAATTGAGTAGTTCTCTTTACATACATTGCATAAGTGATCTATGTTATATGGCAGTTTATATAAAAATAAACTAATTTTCCATAATCTAACCATTACACACTCATAAAGCACGATTCTCAATTTCAGATGAGACTATTGGTTGGGTAAATTGTATGTTGTATTGTTTATGATAACTCATAATAAAGACAAAGGAATAAATTCCCATATCCCTACTGCTTTTTTATTTAATTGAACTAAGGAGGCATCCATACTTGTACTTTATAAAGTACTTTAAATTTTAAAGAGCATCCAAAAATATAAAATTTAAGTTTTAACTTTTTAACTTTTTTTCTAAACGTATTCAGATTAGCACAGACAGATTTGTCAACAAAGCTTAAAGCTACAATCTCAAAGATTTTCATTTAAACAAATGTCTGTTAAGTCACTATCACCGAATGAGGTAACACAAAGGTGATTGAGCCTATGTTCCACTGATGAAAGCCATTGCATTTGCAGTATTCTGAGTATTAAGAACAGGGTGTCGGTGGCGACATTCCCGGGAAAAGTCATAAGTGGCGCAGTTAGTGACGCGTTTTCCAACACCCAGCAGTGGTTGGTCCACCAGACAGGGTAGGTCGGGGTATGGCCGAACAAACAGAAAATATCGATGACCAAATAAAAAGAAACAAATTTGGGCTCGGTTTGGAACTCCGGGAAGTTTAAGTATTTAAGTTTAAGTGGACACACCTGCAATTACCGCCTTTCGACAAAGGTGCCGCCAAAAACAACAAAATGTAAAACTTCGAGATTGGCACTTTAAATACAGTCCAACAGAGAAATAAATTAAACATAATATTCATGGTATTAAGAAATATCTGACAATAAATACAGCACAAAATTATATATTTCTATGGGTCATTGCCAGCTTTTTCTTCATATTGATCACGGGGTCAAGTGTCTTTACTCGAGTCGTCCACCACTATCTCTAAAGCAAAATCTCCGTCGATCCGTTTTACCTTCTCTCCTTTCGCTGCGAGTATTTCCTCGATGTTTCTGAAAGTATAGAGACAGGTTGTCCTTTCTAATTCACCCTGTAGTGTTTGACGCAGTCCAACGGTGGACTGTGAATAATAACACATCTGTAATGCAACAATTTGTCCGGACAACTCTATTCCATTTCCAATTAATCATTTTAATTCAAAGGAATCACATTTTCACTGCGATTTTTGTGTGAAACGAAGTTGATCTAGACTGCTCGGCGGACATAAGTAAGAGAGCCTGGAAACGTTGTGCCGTGTGGTCCACAATAATCCCAGTTATTTACAAACCTCTTTCCTTCCAGATCAGAGAACCAGCCCAAATTGTCAGCAATGATGTGGTGGTTGTCACACCCTGGACACGTGACAATAACAACCCCTTTGTGGTAGGATATTTTGGATATCTTCTTTGTTGATCTGGTGGAGCAGACCTAAAAAATAATAATAATAATAATAATAAAAAGAAAACAAGTATCTGCTTAACAACACGTGTCACCTTTGTGTATCTTTTTAACAGCTTCAATAACCAAGTCAACCAACACATTCAAATAGCGAGGGCATGTGCAAAAGCTGTTACCTTGCATGTGTATGTTAGATGGTAATGTGTTGACTGGACCTTTCCGACGACCTCGCTTCCGTTAACCGCCGTGGTGCAGAATCCCCCGCTCACCGCCGCGTGTTCTTCCCTGTAAACACGGGGCTGGGGCTGGGGCTGGCTGCTGCTCGGTGCCGTCGGTCCGCGGTGTCGTAAATTAAGTGGAGAATTAAGTCGCGGCCGTGCCAAACCTTTGCGGCAACACCCTAATATCCGACCGATAGGACGCATGATTTTAAAAGTCAAACGACGTCGGTTAGTTCCTCCTTTTTTCGCGGAGGGTGTTGTCGCGGTTTGATGACGTCACATTGTTTACTTCCCTGTTCTGCTGGAAATGAGGAGCAGCAACCTGATTTATTTATTTTATTATTATTATTATTATTTTATTATGATTATTATTATTATTTTATTAGTAGTAGTAGTATTCGTATTATAAATTTTTTATACATTTTTGTTTGTTTTGTGTTTTGTTTTTGCGTTGCCTTTTTATTGAACAAAATTATACAACGTCAGAGAAAATCTGCAGCAAGCAGAAGAGGGAACTGAAACAGAAACCTAGGGTTGTGAAACATTACAATTGTAAATGAATCAAACATATAATAGAAATATCGGAATAAACAAACACATATATACAGTGGTGTGAAAAAGTGTTTGCCCCCTTCCTGATTTCTTATTTTTTTGCATGTTTGTCACACTTAAATGTTTCAGATCATCAAACAAATTTAAATATTAGTCAAAGACAACACAAAATGCAGTTTTTAAATGAAGGTTTCTCTTA
>OMKR01008209.1:4621-19928 GCA_900302355.1 Cyttopsis rosea
GGGCTTTTTTTTTTTTTTTTTTTTTTTATTAATCAGTTGACTAGTCAGTGAGCTGCACTGAAGAGCGAAGCATTTTAGCGATGGAGTTAAATGCGTTGGATTCCTGCTTCCCCCGCCTCAAGCTGTCGCGCCATTCCAAAATGACTCTCTAAATCTCATGCCTTCCCTTCGTCTACCGTGACTGTAACTCTTTGTTCTTTTGTCATCCTACACAGATTTCCACAAGGATCCGGACAGCGAGGAAAAGAAGAAGAAAGGGGCCAAGTTCAAACCCATGAAGGTGCTGAAGCGACTGAGCCACAAGGGGGAACCGACGAAGAGCCAGAGCCCGCGCAAGGACAAGAGCTAAGGACCACGGAGGGGGAGGTGTGAATGATGAAAGAACAATGCTCGATTTTATTTTTATTTTAACAAGCCAGTCCATGATATCAACGATAACCTGTTGCTTCTCCCCAAAAAGTAACCTTGACTCTCAAATGACTTTTTATATTTTCAGTTGCCTTGTGTGTTTTAAAAGATGCGATAACAGTTAAATTCCTATAAGAGCTTAAGATGTTTTTAACTGAACAGAAGTCTATCCTATTGTCCTGTTGAAGAGTATTTACCTAAGCAAACGCAAATAAGAACAATGCCTCTCCGAGAAGGATGTCTATTCACTGGCCATGCTAATTTTTAAAAGAATACCAGACTGATGTTCATGAGACTTTCTAGGAGAGACTTGTCTCCTGCTCTGCTAAAAGTGACCAGTGTGTTTTGAATGGTCTGGTCCATAAAATCGGATTGGACAGTAGATTTTTAAGTCCTGGTACTTTTTTAAGGTGAAACCGTATGAAATGGTTTGAGATGTACTGGTTCCTAATATATTAATCGTCATGAAATGTTTTATCACCAATGGAAGCACTACCTGCTGCTAAGTTCACTTTTGTTTGTGGTTCCCTGGTTTTTCATATATTTAGCAAACTTTGAGCACAATCATGAGATGATTTTACATGGTGTCCCATGTATTTTATACATATTATAAACAAAGACTTTCAGTGAAAGGATCATCTGTATTTTGTGTGCAACTGAAAGGAAAGTTCCAAGCAATATTTTGAATGTAAGGTATAGGCTAGGAATGATTGGTCTAGAAAATACCATTGCTGACAGTATGAAAATCCAGATATCCTTTTAAACTTCTAATTCCGTAAAACAAACATGTTAGGACACGAGTTCCAAAAGCAATGAGTAACATTTGAACTGTTAATGTTAAAGCAACCATCGGGGTAATCCCTCATTATGCAATTGTTTAATTTATATTTTTACTTTGCCTGTTTTATCTGTTTGTGTTCTTTTGCCTTAATAAGTGTAAAACTGACCTCAGTGTTGATAATGTCAAGATTAATGTTTGCAAAAGTGCATTTTAAAAGTGCATTTTAATTTGATGCATTTGTGGACGAGTTTAGTTTGTTTTCAAGTTAGTGAGAATGTTGGTATTGTTTCCTCATGTGTAAATGTAATTTAGAACATCTGTCTATGTGAATTTGTCCTCCATTTTAAATGGATATTTTTGTTGAATGTGTCAGGATCTATGTTTTCGTGTCTCTGTGCCTGTCTTTTTGTCCACCTGAAACCAAGGGCTTCCTTACTGTTACATCATTGTCAGCTGTCGCTTGTCCTAAAACCATTACAGCAGGATTGCATATAATTCTGGTTATGGAGGCAAAGCAACAAAATAAATTAATGCAACCAGTTCATGAATATTTCTCATTCTTTTGAACATTCATTTGAATCCTGCTGACATCTCTCAGTTTCATTGGTGTCAATTGTCTTCCTTCACAGCAAAGGTCACGTACAGCACAAGTTCTGCCGGAAATCCCTGATATTCGGACGCCCTGTCAAACTGCATACAACACCGTCCCGTTGATATCCTCCTTGAAAGGTCCTTTAATACGCTGAAACACTGCGTGGTTGCAACATACTCTAGGCGTGCTTTCCTTATGTTTATGTACGGGGTATAAAGGTGAAGCAACATGGTCCGACCCAGTCCACTTTTTGGCTGTCAGTGTTGTTACCGTCTCCTCCGCATCCAGTTTTTGATCAGGCTTTTTCCCCTGACTTCACAATGGCGATCACCTCTGCGCTGCGGGCCTTATCTATCAACTCCAGCTCTCTGATTTTCTGTAAATAAGCAGAAGCGACACGCGAAGGTGAACGGAAGTGTTTCAAGAGGTTTGACGTGACCATCAATCTGTGTTGAAATGAAAGGCCTGGTTCAAATGTTTGATATTTGTTCCTTTTCTTGTGTTTTTAAAAGGGTCATAAGTCAGGTCCAACCTACCTCTGATAGGAAATTCAATATCAATGTGTCAAAATTCAATTAAACTCAATGCCCCTACTCCTCGAAATTGGAATGTCTTCTCGACACGTAACATGCAAGTGAACAGTGTTACCGTAATAATAATAATAATAATAATAATAACACAAATTGAGTTGTAGACTGTTACATTACCTGTGATATCTCAGTATTTATTAGGTTGCTGTAGCTCCTCTCCTGACCCAATTTCATCATGCTTGCCAGGAACTCTCTCCTCTCTTCTATTTCCTGCAGAACTATAGGAAACCCAGGACGTTATCTGACAATGTTGGACGTCTCTTGAACAAGTTAGTAAAGTATGTTTTAAGCAGCTTGTACACAGCAGCCTCAGCAGTTCCCATGTGAAAAGGGCCATCCATCCCCATCGTGATGGCCTTACCTTCCTCGAACCTGTCCCTCTCCTGCACTACACCTGGCTTCAGGTCCGCTGGACACTTCTGGGAGGATTTGGGTTCGGGCTTCTCTCGTCCGTTGGCCAATATATTTTGTAATCTGTTCTTCTCTTTCTCTAAATCTCCTAAAAGGGAAATTAGAAAAACGGAACTGGTAGAAGCAGCGCTTAGGGTGTAGAGAACCGTGAAGCTGACGATACGTTGCTGGAGCGAGCCGCCATAATGGGAGGATCGCTCCCATTGACCGTGAATGTCGGTCGGTAAATTGTTGAGTTAAAAGACGACCTTGAAGTGTTGTCAGGGAGGAAAACAGCCACAGAAAATCTCGCAGCCGTCTTGTGTGAAATCTCGCCCTACAGTGGCTATTTCTCTATGCAATTGAATGGAAGTGATCCTCCCAAAATAGCGACCGTCAAACGTCACATTCTCTATAGGTGAAGATATAATCAATAGAATAGACAATTGTTTTCATTAATTATTATGAATATTCATAATAATAATAATAATAATAATAATAAACAGATAACCTTAATTATCAGACTATAAGTAGCATGTGTCTATGAGAGTCCATACAGGTTATGGACGTACTCGTTGGACAGGGAAGAAATCTATCTCTCATGTAGTTGTCCCCGGAACGACAACTTTCTGCCGTGCGTTTTTGAGGCTTAGGAGGTACGTCGTTTGGGGGAGGTTTGATTATTTTTTGTTTCAGCTCAGGAGGAGGGGGCGAACAAGTCAACGGTAACGCTGTTCCATCTGTGGGGAGAGAGACGATACAAGACCATGTGACTCTAGCTGTGAGAAATCCACTAAATGCTCATACATGTTACTAATAGAGGTTTAGGGTATAGACATGGGGTAGTGAGAATAGAGACTTGTTGTATTTATATATGTATAGTACAGGCTGACATATTCTAACATGTTATGGTTTCAGAACTTACTGCTTAAGCACTTGCTGATCTGCTTTCGCTGGAAGTTGCTGAGACTTGACTTTTTTATCATTACTATAAGACCAAAGAAAGAGGTTAATATAACCAACAACAAATACATATTGACTAAAGACAAAAAATGAATTCCCAATAGGGGTTTCACCAACTAGTCAACTAGTCGACTACAATAACCAGTAGTCTGCGCTGTTGGCAGCAGTCAACTCGTCGTGGACGACATTATTTTTGTCACTGTCACCAGATTTACAATAATTATTGTATTAGTAAAATAATTCATTAAAATATGTATTTACATTTATATATTAATTCAGCTATGCAGTATTAAAAAAATATCCCAATTAATTTAATTTACAAAATACAATTTTCGACTAAATACCCCTTTACTGTAATACTATGTATTTGTGTGTAGCACTACGTGTACTCATTTGCAGCCTTAAGATGAATCGAGATACATTTTATGCAAAATATGCAGCAATGAAGAAACGTGAAATGAATGAGACACCTGAACTGAAACTCTGACATGGTCCCATATGGTCCAGAACATAAGACATATATAACACATAGCACATGACTTCATATCTCACATTTCAGCATGTCCTGAGTCTGCTTGCTGTAGGTGAATTTGGGATTATTCCGCAGTCCTTTACCGCTACCTACAGAGCCTTCCATCTGCAAAAATTATATTGGGTTAAAATATGACTTAAAAACTAAATTTCTCCAGCACAGTCTAGGAGGGCTGCATGGTTGAGGCTCTTCTTAAATGTAAAAAAGAATGGAGACATGTAAACTGACATCTAGGTAGAAATTTTGCAGAATCAACTTGGTTTGATCGAAGCGCCTTCATTCGTATCTTCAGTGATGCAAAAAAATAATAACTGTGCACAAATGCTCCCAGCAGTGTTTACTGTCGGCTGCCATGGCAACCAGTGGCGTCACAGACAAAACGAACTCTCTCCAGTAGATGGCGACAAAGAGTAATACACCGCCACCCCCCAGAAATGTCCATGCAAATGAGCTACATCAGACATCAGTGATTTTTTACAACTTAGAAAGAAAAGAAAGAAAATATAATTATACGTTAGATTAGATGCTAGACACCACCTGGATTTACTGTTGTCTCCTTACCTCACTCTTCAATCCCCGATGACGTGAGGGGAAGCTTCTCCTTGACTGTGACGTATATGCCCTTATTTGGAGTTCCACATGGTCCCTGGCCTCATGCTGCGTTCCAATGAAACTCGGAAATCGGTAGTGCCTTCCGAGCTAACTCTGTCCGGGAAGAGATGCCCCCCCGCAGCCAATATGTGTTTGTTTAACGAGCTTGTGAACCACACAAGCTACAAACGTATGTTAACATAACAAACTGCAGGTGTGCCGCCATGTGGCTGTGACGTCAGGTGTGTTATCTCGGGAAACTCGGGCCCGAGCGATCTGCCCTGAAATTCCGACTTGGAATTCTGTCTTAAATGCACCTTACGTGTCCTTATATAGAGTTCCGCGCGTTCCCTCTGCTCATTCTGCGTTCCACGGAAACTCGGAAATCGGTCATTCCGAGTCGGTCGTCCCCGCTTTCGAGCCACTGTTCGGGAAAAGATGGACCCTAGCGGCAAATGTGTATTTGTTTGGCAAGCTTGTGCATTATAGAAATCTACAAAACGCACGTTAACTTAACATAAAACCATAGAGTGGTTTATATCGAATATGGCTGTTTTCAAATAAATAAATAAATAAATAACCTACGCGAAGAGTGCGCCGCCATGTTGCCGTGACGTCACGTCAGGTCCGTTATCTCGGGAAACTCGGGCCAGAGCGATCTGCCCGGAAATTCCGACTTGGAATTCTTTAAATGGTTAAAATGGACGTTGCTGTGCACTTAACCAAGTAGGACGTTGGAGTTTTCCAAGCTCAGACATCATGGAATGCAGAATCAATCAACTTGCCTTTCAAACTAGAGCTCAGGAACCTATCTGAGTTTTCTCAAAATGTCAGCAATGAGTCTTGAGAATGCCCCGCATGCCACTCCATATATAACTTCATATCTAGCCTTTCTTACGACGAAAGCCACCTGCGCCCATCTTTCTAAATCTATCGTTGGAAATGAATCAAATTTGCACCACTTTCCCCAACCATCGCAATTAATTTTTTTAATCAACCACTTGTTTAAAGTCAATTGAGCCAGGAAGCTGCCCAAATAAGGGCAGAGATACTCCATCACAATGGGGCTCCCTATAGAGCTCAACAGTGAGTTTCCGGAAGTAAAACCCCCATTCATATTCTGAATCGAGGATTTTGATTATTCGCCATAATGTCGTAACCATCCCAGGTAGACTGACGATGGCATATGCTCCTGTAGAAGCCACAAGTCTGTATGATATCAACTTTGTTTGAAGGAAAACATGTTTTATTCGCGATGTCACGGAGAAGTACTACATTACCCGCAATCCTAAAGGGAAATGTTTACCACACCCGCAAACGTCACTGTCGGCTAGTGAGTTACTGCTACCACTGAACTCAGTAGTTTACGTTGATTTCCCCACTATTATTAACAATATAAACACTATAATAATGACAAAGGTTAAATTCAAGAAGAAGAGCGCTAAACTATTGCGGTTGGTTTATGGGTTGCCTGGGTCCAGACCTTTGAAGCCCACGAAATGGAGTTGACAATTCTGTCTGATATCAGGCCAGTACCTTTGCCTTTTCTTTTTACATTTTCCCCCAAAAATGTTATGTATTTTGCTCCGAATCAAATGTTTTATGGTCACGATTCATCTCGTAGTTGGTTGGCTTGGTTCCAGGCTTAAAACGCTTAAATATAAGGATTTTCTTAAACGTCAATGGAGAAAATGAATAGGAAATTCACTTCCGGAAACTGAGCCATTCACAAAGTGGGCGGTCACATTTGAGCTCTATGGGGCATGGCCAAAGAGTGCATCGTGGTACATCACAACCCCGCCTCTCAAACAGTTGATGCTGCGTTCCATTGAAAAGTCAGAAGTCGACATTTCTGAGTCGGCGTATTCCCCAATTATGAGCTAAATATGTTTCATTGCTTCTGTTGGGGAAACACGCCTGCACCGCAGCAACCTTGTGAATTCTACAAGCTACAAAACGTACACTGGCATAAAAACTACAGTTATTCAAATTGAAGTTGTTTTCAAATAAAAATCTATGCAAAGGGAACTTTGTTCACCCTTAACGGTGTGTGTCGCCATGTTGCTGTGACGTCAGGTCTCCTATCTCCAGTGATCTGGCCCAAAATTCCGACTTGGAATTCCAATTTAAATGGCTGTTCCTTCAAATTCTGACTTTAATGGAATGCAGCATGTTCTCAGATACAGAGACATTTAAGAATTGGTTCTATGGGACCACATGACAACTCGGGAGGTATAGTTTTGGCCATTTTAATGCTGAAACTATGCGGTATTCCCCTATAAAGCATTTAGGCTATAAGTCGATGTCTTTCGTAAACTTCACCAAGAGAGTACGTCTTTATCAGTTCAGAGCAGCAGCCAGTAATCCATTATCTGTGGAAAGACAGGAGCCTGCCTTGACCTCATATGAACAGATAAACACAGCTCTGAATATAATCACCTACTACACACAGGTCTTCTACCAAGTCTGAACTGAGTATCCCAAACAGGAAACACACACGCTGACCAATATGCGTGTTAGAGTTAGTAACACTACAGTATGACAAAGTCAGCGAGTTCATTTCTACGATTTATTTTTACTGTATACCTTGTGTGTATGAATGCATGTCTATATTTAGATTTCCCTTATAATGAAGTGACATGCTAATGATTTGACATGTTTTTGAATATAATAGTGTACGAAACATTAATACGCGTGAGCAAAATTGTCTTTCAGCCTATTACTTGTGATGGAAATTTATACAGAGAACACCATATTTGTCAATTTGAAATATTTACCTAATAATAATTTGTGTAATTATAGCCTACTCTGAAATAGAAAATGGATGGAAATTTCCACCATGTAAAAAAAAAGCACTTCAGAACTGAAATGAGGATATACATATAAGTTTTAGACTTTAAATACCAAAATTTTATTTATTTATTTGGCTTTAGATTTACATTGTACATGTTGGCAATTGGGCATATGACCTGCAATGCCTTCAATTATCAAAGGTTAGACTAGTCATCGGTGTTCTTTGCATTTCAGACTTTGTGTTCATAAATCTCAAAGAGTAAGAAAACAGTGAGCTTAAGTAAAAATAGAGTTGCCTGGACTGTTTTTGTTCTCCGTAGGTGTAAATGAAGCAGCCTTAAGAAATAGAATCAGCCAGTTAAATACTATAATTTTTACGCTCCACCTCCCAACGGTCAAAATGTACATGAAACAGAGAGATTTGAAGTCGCGCTTGTGGCTGACAGAGATAGACGAGAGAGAAGGTGGAGCGATAGCAGGGGAAGGATGGAGCAGAGGAGCCTGCTTTGAAAAATAAGAAACGATTGAGTTTTGCGGCCTTGGCAGAAAGTAAACGGTAATTGGTTTGAGTTGCTGGGTAAACCTGTGACCGTCTCTAAATGTGATGGTAATGTAAAACCAACCAACTCTGTCCCAGAACTACTTTGATGGCTGTTACACAGGCGGTGCTCCCTTCCTTCAGCTCCTTCTCCAACTTCGCCCACTCCAGTGACACTATGAAGGTAACGTAATCTTAAATTTGAATTCATGGTTTGTATAGTTAAGAAAAAACTGAAAAACGGACTATTAGTAGACTATTAACTTTGCCTTGATCTTAAGGGTACTATAGTTGAACTCTGCTGATAGATATTTAGTTATATTCCTCTGATGATTATCATGGGGATTGCATAGTCTATTCATTTTTTTCTCTATATATTTTCAGTTTGACATTTTGTAGTTAATATACTGTTTTAACACCCTTATACAACAGGTAGAGTTTGTGGATGGCTCTTTCACTTTGGACCACCATATCAACAGACTGTCAAATAGCGCCTCAGAACACCAGCAGCAGTGTCAGTCCGTGAAAGAGGAGCACCTGGACGATGACAGTGGAGCATCATGGGACATAGAGTTCCTGCTGTCTGACTGGTGCAGCACATCATCTGACTTGAACCCCTCTCTGGAGGACTACAGCACTCAACGATTTCCACAGCTTGACCACAACGGACTGTACCCAGAGGAAAACACGTTTAAGGAGCAAACAGGACAAGATATCCTGCAAATGGGCAGCGGTGGCTTCATGGTGGAACTCATGTCTCCCGTGGAACCCAGCGCGTCCACCCTGCCAGAGCTGTACCAGAGGGCCTACAACAATGAGCCACCAGGTCGCTCATCGTTCCTCAGTCCAGCCGGTGCAGAAAACGTTGGCTTCCCCCAGGGAAGCAACTTGGAGAGTCATAATAGCAACGAGAGAGGAAACCTCAATAAGGCCAAGTCCTGGGAGTACGACCACTACTACCCCCAACAATCGTCCATGGTGACCTTCCCCGAAAACAGATTCATTCAGGCCCAAGCCATAACTTCTGATCCACGACACTACAACTACCTCGCAAACTTCACCCACCACTCCAACCTCTACTACAGCTATCCACACAGCCAGCCCAGCAGCCATTCCCAAATCTCACTGCAGCCTTTTATGGCCAGGTCGCCACTTCCCCCTAGTAGGGCAGAGGGAAAACGTGCCCGAAGGTCCACAGTGAAAAAGAAACCAGCTATTCACAGCTGTGAATATCCTGGCTGTAGCAAGACCTACACCAAGAGCTCCCATCTCAAGGCTCATCTTCGCACACACACAGGTAGGTCCCGGGGCTCTGAGATGTATCTAATGTAGTGTAAAGAAATGTCAGTTCTTATGGGTAATGGGGTTATGGGATTTGGAGACAATTTTCTTCTCCTAAAGCAAGTGGCTTATGTGAAAACTGCACCATCATGTGTCGCTGAAGTTCGGTCTGTGTTTTGGTGTTTCTTCACCAGGAGAGAAGCCTTATCACTGCTCATGGGAGGGCTGTGGTTGGAAGTTTGCCCGCTCAGATGAGCTGACACGTCACTACAGGAAGCACACCGGCCAGAAACCCTACGAGTGCGTGTTGTGTCAAAGGGCCTTCTCTCGCTCGGACCACCTGGCCCTGCACATGAAAAGACACGCCTGAGGCCTGATCTGTCGCTCTCTCTCTCTCTCTCTCTCTCTCTCTCTCTCTCCTCTCTCCTCTCTTCTCCCCCCTCTCTTTCTACTCTCTCTGTCCTATATATTATTATTATATATTATCGAATTATTATATATTATATTTAACTTCCTCTAGATCTCTCTTTTTATGCCTTTCTCTTGCACACTCACCATATTTTCTCTCTCTCTCTCTCATTTTACTCTATCGCTCACTCGACACACTAACAGACACCCGATTTAAATCAAGTTTGTTATCTAAATTATGACTTAGAAGAGTCACAGACAATTGAAGGCATACACTGTAGACACTCAACAGCAGACGGAAACACTAAAGGAGATCTAACAGGAAGGCTGTATTACATGGGTTATAACAGCTAGTGCACATGGCCTCCACACGAACATCACAACGCTAACTGTCTTTCCTCTGAGGCCACATGATATCTACGTCTAATTCCCACACGCCGCTGGATTTGATTTCACTTGCAGGTTTTGATTGTATTTTCTTTCCTGTAAATAAGCTATTCAACAGTCAAGTATACAGTGAATACCAGAGGCTATGTATTGTCCATTTGGCTCATTGTCTCTTTTTTTTTTTTTTTTTTAAGATTTCCTAACTTTTTATTTGAACACCAGGTATCCAATATTATCTATAACCTTGTATTGATTAAAAATGTATAAAGGTTGTATTTCTCTTCTCAAATAAGTTAAAGCTGTACATAAGTGGCATTTTCTTAATATGTTATTATCCTCTCAATATGAACATATTTATTGAAAAAATATTTTATGAATATGACAAATATAATGTTTTTTTACAGACTGAAAATATGTGCTTAATTTTTTTTTATTATCATTGGCATCATTTTCAGATTTCAATAAAGATGCAGTAAAAATGTGTGTCCTATGAAAGCTTTGATATTAGTTATCCTTGTGACCCTAAAACACCCAATAAGGGTGCACGCTGCATCAGACACATATATGTATTAGTAATATGTATTAGTTGTCACAGTTAACCCATAGAAGGAAATTTTGACAAAATAAAATGAAGCTATGAAACGTTTACGTCTCCCTCGTAACCACAAGGTGGCCTTGTTCTACCAAGGCAGCGTTTAGATGCATTCCAACTGGAATTAGAATGCTGCTGGAAAGCCTGATCAGAGTGGTGCTATTCTCATCCTGGGTCATGTTGGGATGTAATCTGGTTATACAACCTGTCTCTCAGTGAATCATTGTGATTATGTCAGATGATGCGGGTCGTCATCACATTATGATGAGTTCTCTGTCAGTCCCTCGCAGCTTAAATGTACACACGCACGCAAGTGGATACACATGCATGCAAATAGTATGAGTATGAATTAATCTCCTATGTCCATCTGCCACCAAAAGCAGTTTTATCTGTTTTGTACTTGACATCCATCATATAAAACCCTCTGTATCATAACACTCTTGTACAAAACTACTCAGAGGAATTGTGTAAATAAAGGCTTTTGTGCAGCAACAACAAAGAGAAGTTTTAAAACAATCCGTATGCAATATCCATCTCCTATCATCAACAAATACACGACCTGTTTACTGATGAAGTTCAAACGTATGGGGTCTTTTTTTTTTTTGAGATTTAGGAGATTGTCGTTCCACAAAACCAGGACAATGTCCTTAATGTACATGGCACCAGGTGTTTTATTGGCTGCGGCCTCCAGCCAGCCAATAAAACAGCCATATAGCTTCAGGGTTCATTGGAGAAACAGTTATGTAATTTTGCCATTACACAACCTTTAACCTAATCAACAACACACACAAACACAATTTCCATCCATCTTGTTAATATTTCACTAGGTCTGTGTCTATAAATGGATTTGCTCTGCATTATTAAGCCCTGCCACTTAAGGACAGCGGCGGCACCATCTTTGGTTGGAGGTTCAGACTAAGGGGATGTCGTTGATTTCTCTGTGAAATGTGGGTCTGTGGAGCCCTTTGAGACTATTGTGATTAAGGGCTGTATAAATAAAATTGACTTGACTTGACTTGACTTTTGCATTAAGGCCTGTGTCCTCCTGCTCCAACAAACTGTTTTGTTGATTTTTTCCCTTTTCACTCTCTCTCAGGCTCTTTCTAGTTGAGTAGATAACACATTTAGAAGAATGGAAGAATTGAATATCTTTTTATTGTCATTGTACAAGTACAACAAAATTAATCCTCTGCATTTGACCCACCCTATACCTAGGAGCAGTGGTCGGGGGCACCGACAGGAGTATGTCTTTTTGATTTATTGTTAAGATGAATTTTTAAGGTCAGGGAAGGTGTTATTGTGATCATATTATTCACATTTTAAGTTGTACAAGGGCACAAAGACAGGTCACATTGAGGTCTCTTGGCTGCGTTGGTTTATGGATCTACTATATTCTGGGCATTCCAGACCATTCACAGTTAAAAAGGCTTGGTCCTGAACAGCAGGCAAGGACCAGTTTCAGATTATAATCGTGCAAAATAAGATCCCGAATTTCCCTCACGGAAATCATTAAAATACTTATCTCATAAACCTTCCTCTGGTTCAATACATTTGTCCATCCCAATAATCATGTTGGGAGTTTTGTTTGACGAAGGTGGTTTATTACTGAACACACACCAACGCCATCAGGGTTTTATCTCTCTTGCTCTTCTTTCAGTTCTAATTTTACTAATTCAGCACTGGCATCCAAAACGCAACTCCAGAGACCAGACGTTTATATCAACCTGTTTTTATTCCCCTATTACAGTATGGCGGCTCTCCACCGCGCCATCACCGTTACACACCCTGACATACTGTTGTTCTTGGCCTTATGCCCACATACAGGATAAGGATGAGATCGGGTTCAGGTTGCGGAGAAAGAATTTGAATTCTGGGAAGAGTGTACAGTGTGTGTGTGTGTGTGTGTGTGTGTGTGTGTGTGTGTGTGTGTGTGTGTGTGTGTGTGTGTGTGTGTGTGTATGTGGAGGCCGGTGGGAGGGGGTGCCAGCACAGAGTCAAACAAGGCGATGCATTAGAGCTCTGAGAGCCACACATGATGGGCGAGGTTCAAATGAGGCCTCGCAGCACACAAGCAAACACACACATGGAATGGTATGAACACGTGGTACCCTTTGAACAGGTCAGACGGTGATATAGCCGATATAACACACCCCATACGGCTGTGGTGGGTACACCACTGTCATTTTCAAAGATAAGCCATTTCGCAATATTTTACTGTGGAGGATGACCGTAAAGTCGATAAAGACGTTGAAAAAGTATGCGTTTCGATCCGGACGCCGGATTGAGTAGAAAATCTTTGTATTTGCACAATAATTTGGTTGCGTAGTTCATTACATATATTTGTTGCATTGTGAGTACAGAACCAGTAGGAATAAATGTCCATTTATTGGACAGCTCAACTCAAAATTGTTAAGGCTGGAGTTGGGTCAGAGAGCAGAGATCAGGTCATCAAATATAAAATTTCCAACTATTTAGAATTACTTGAAAGATTATGAATCAAGCTGTTGTGCAATATAAACCAGTAATGCACCGTGGCAAACACTAGACTACAGTGTTTCTGTGTTTCAGTGTATTTTAAAAATCCTCCTGCACAGCGTGCAACCTTCTTAACATGCAGACCACTGTCTGCAGGCTGTTTACAAAAAGCCATAAGAACATTTCAGCATTTCTTTTAAAACTCTCCTTGCCTCAAACAATATTGACGGTCGAAGAAGTTACGCGGCCATGAAACTGATAATCGCTTCATTTCTGGAAAGAAAGGCAAGCCGCCTGACTCCCCCGCAGATTGAACTGGGGCTGTGACTGAGGATGCGAATGCTGTGAAATAACGCAACGCGTTGGATTACATAACTGTGGTATTACTTTAAAAAATGAAACAACAAATCAAAGCAAAAGCAATCAAAGCATTGTTGTGCGTTTCCTTTGGTATGTTTTAATGTGCTTTGGAGGCATGGATCAATGTTTTCGCTGTGTTTGTGCAGCTCCACAAATCTTGATCCAAAATCTAGTCCATCTGACCCTATGTCAATTAAGCTTAGAATATAGAACGAACTGCTCTCTGTGCATTGTTGACAACATTACATACTCGTTGGATAAGTGCTATTTTCTTGTATTTTTATGGTAATATAATGTAAATATTATGTAATGGGATTTTATATTAAAATTCAATCGGTTTGGATGGTACTGTAGGATAGAGCCTTAGAGTATATATTTATTTACCTATTCTTTATGTTTATTTTCCTTTTTTAATGTGTATGCAAACTAGGGATATAAGACCAACATCAGGAATATAGAATTCCAGGTTAGAAATAAAAACACTCTGAAATGCTCTGAAAATCAGGCAAAAGCAAAAGCAAAATGTATTGATGTATGAAAGAGAAACAGAAGAAATGAGTTGTATGCATGGTACTCATGGTATTCTGTATTGTTTATTTGCTGCTGACCTATTGTAATTCAAATATATAGGTATCATTGTTTCTACTGATGGCGGTAATACATCGATTTGAAATAGAGAGAAAGGGAGATGAGTCTATTTATGATTGCAATTTGTTTGCTTTCCTCCCAGTTTGTATGAACAATATGATCAGTTATCTTCTAAATTGCAGGAAGAGTCTCTTTTCGTTGTCCTTCCATTATCAGCATTGTGTGGTTGTTCACGGTAAAGCAAATGGCACGTGGCAGAGAATGTGAGGTTATTATTATTGAAGTGGAAAATTGTGACTGTTATAGTATGTTAGTCATTTAAAAAATATGTTTTTTTTGTGTGGCAATGAATGTTTTCCACTGAATTACTCGCTGAACAATGTTCCCCATTCTGTGAAATCTCACCCGAGCTGAACTTATGGCACAGCGAGGCCAGTGGGGTTATGTAACAACTCCCATTCCCATTCACACTGTGGACAAGAGACTCTTTCTCTTCATCTATCTATCTATCTATCTATCTATCTATCTATCTATCTATCTATCTATCTATCTATCTATCTATCTATCTATCTATCTATCTATCTATCTTATCTTATCTATCTATCTATCTATCTATCTATCTATCTATCTATCTATCTATCTATCTATCTATCTATCTATCTGTCTATCTGTCTGTCTGTCTGTCTGTCTGTCTGATTCTGGGATTCTGAGATTCTGATTTGGGAGAATTTTAACAATTACTCTATCATTAATTTAATTCCTATATATGAATTAGCAAGTGGGTATCCAAATATCGGTTTCTACAGTGCTAGAAAAAAAACCCTGCTGATTGGAACGGGGAAAAATATAAAGAAAAAGAAATAAAAGAAAAACAAATATGAACTTCGAAATAAAGAGCGAGAAAGAGAAGCCAGCACTGGGTACGTTTGCAACATAGAAAATGTGACTCGGTTCACCACCTCTCAAGTGTATTCCAACCAAACTAGGTGTCCTCATCTCACCCTGACTTTTAGGATTATTAGCTGGATGATACAAGGG
>OMKR01008244.1:9283-21167 GCA_900302355.1 Cyttopsis rosea
TCTTTATCTATTCCTAGTTGTATTGTCTGTTCTAGATAAATATTAATATGCATGTGTTATGTCAACCTAGACACATGGATGTGTTACATGAACACGGCACATCTTTTTTTGCTTGCACTACAGATGTAGAATCTTTGTCTCTGATGGTCAGATCTTATCAGGGGCCAAGTCCATATGGAGACACTTCAGCGCACAAAAGCTTTACTCAACACACTGACTTTTCCCAGGGCTGTTACCCCCACAAACCCCCTCTCTCCGGTCCCCTCAAAACACATGCACAGACGGTGGGTTCTCCTAAAAGTGGAATAGAGGGGGGCAAGCGGTGTGGAAACAATCATGCCGTGCTGAAAAAACACCATCCAAAACTAAACAATGTTATTATTCACTGCAGAGAGGAATAATCAAATGTATGTGTCTGTCCACAGCATGTCTCTTCTTCCCTTCCTTATTCTTCCTTAATCTTCCCTTCTGTTCGGATAATCCAGATGGCATAAACCATAGTTCATCTCTTGTAATATTTTACTTTGCCCCTGGCTCTTTCTTTCTTTCTTTCTTTCTTTCTTTCTTTCTTTCTTTCTTTCTTTCTTTCTTTGGAAACATATACATCTACCCATATGGTCCTGGACACAGGAACACAAAGAGTGCCACAAATCAGATTTTTCATGATTGTCTAGACGGGGATTCCCCCCCCAACACACACACACACATATGCTGTTGAGAAGAGAGGATGTTTGGATGTAAACTAAACTAAAGCAGGAATATGGGCCACATCATTGCATGAGGTCACCCCCATTTAGTGTTGATAAGGGCACAGAGCAGACGCCACCCATACACACTGCAGGTAAACAGTTTGGAGGTTGCTCATGTTCTGTTCCAGATCCCTAGTGTGTGTGTGTGAACCCGGAACATACAAACATTTTTAGTGCATCAACACTTATCTCAGTTATTTCGTTGGAGGAAATTCTGGCGCATGTAATCATTGATTTGTTCAATGCACTGGCGTAGAAGATCAATGGGACCATAATCACGTGGTGAGAGAGCTACAGTATATACCGTAGATTTGAGTGTTGTCAGCGTAGCTGTGGCAATTGTGTTCTTTTGTGGGAACAACGGGAGCATGTATAGTAGAGGTTGAATAAAAGAGGCCCAAGGACTGAAACTTGGGGAATACCACACATGGTATAAAACAAGACAGTATTTATAGTCCTTGGTTAAAATAGATCAACCTAATAGGGGAGGTGTGGTGTCTACAGTCTAGGACGGTTTGACATTGCAATTGCCATTGATTTGAATAAATACATGTACTGTACACTATACACTGTTGCACCAGCGAAAAAACTTGATCAACATTCCATTTTTGCAACTGTATTTATTTTGGTATTGTTCAGAAACACTGTCTTTAAATTACAAATAACAAAATATGCCAAAATAACAAACGCATAGAAAAGAGAGAGATGCAATTTTCTTATTTCCTGATTAGGTGATTTATCTGTGGAGAGATATGGTGAGTCTGTGGGTTACTCAGCTCCTCTTATGTGCGATGTTGAAATAGTTTAATTTGCGAAGCCGCACAGAGAGTGCTCGCACTGACTGCGAGACTGAAATATTTTATCACACTGTGGCTAATTCATCTTGACAGTCGAACAAAAAGCCTGTTGTAAAGCTTTGGCACACTACACAAATACAACAAATTTTGCAGTCGTTCTTACATCCGAGCATTGCCACATATACTCTATGTAGAAATGACTTTTTTCTGTGATTTTTCCAGACCGATTATTCTGAAGTTTAAAATCAAATGGGTTTTGTTTTCAGTTAAAACTAGTCAAGAAGAAATCTAGCTCTAATCCATCTACATCTCTCTTTCCCCTTCCCCAGACTTTAAATTTCCAACTGCACTGTACATTTGATCTGATATACTCAATAAGAGATATGATCTACTGCGACATTGGTCCTTTCCTACTCATCTGTGGACTATCTGATTTAATAGAACTAAGTACAAAAAAAAGCTATTTTCAGTCCTGATTCAGGCTACGAGGTTATAGAATACCAGAAAGATAGAAGCACGCTGTCTGTCAAGGTGCGGCTGTTCTCTAGAATGTAATGGGATCGGACTGTTTCACCTCGTCACGTCTTGCCACACATCAGGCTAAACCCTTTTAATGAACCTCCCATGACTCGTCCTTCTGATTTTCTACCGCCTGGCAAGCAGGGCGACCCGTGACCTTGGGAAACAGAAAAAATAAGTTACAATTGGAGAATAAAAGAAGATAAAATATGACTCATGAAATGATATTATTATATATTATGAATAACAACCTTCACTTGAGGCGTCATACTGAGGTGATCTCATGATACCTCATGATCTAATGAGGAGCTGGTGATGAGTTGAACATGGCCGTGCAAACGACTTCCTGCCAGAGGTTTGAAAGGTGAACTATGAGAGAGGGAGACAGAGAGAGGCAGACACACTGACACACATTCGGTCAACCATGCGGTCAGTCAGCCAGACGTCCACTCATCCATTGAGTCAGCCAGACAGACAACACTGGCTCCGGTAGCGTTCACCTTCCAAGTGAAAAAGGTCACTGGTAGAGCGAGGTCGTTGTAGAATGTATATTGACCAAGACTAGACGAAGTCATCCGCCCTTCTGAGGCCCTTCTGAAATGAAGGATAGCGGCAGCCATGACTGCGGAACCTTCGGAGTGACTGGACAGTCAGCGTCTCTACGAACGTGTAGGAGCTTTCGTTAAAGGATAGGTTTGACATGAATGTAGAATATGTTGTTATGGCGTATTTTACATAGGACAAATACTTGGTTTGGTCCTGTCCACCATGTTTTTGACTTAAATTCTATGTCTTAGGTCATAAAACATAGTACTTCTTGTATATATTCCTTGACATAGGCCTACACATGTTCTGTTGTATTATACCAAATGGCTGAATTGCACAAATCCATCCAAATCTCTTGAAACTATTCCCCTATAACCAGCAAGAAATATGTACATTTTCCTGATTACCAGAACCATAACACACCAAAATGCCCCAAAAGGACAGATATTCCTCTGGGCTTTCAAGTAATTCACTCCCAATAACGGTTAAACCCGTCTAGACCAGGGTCTATGGAGACTATTTCATCCTTAGTTAAGCAGATAATATTGGGTGCGTGGACGTGTTGATTTTCCCCCATATCGATGCGGGTTCGTGCAACGCGTGCTTTGTTGTGCCCAGAGTTGAGCGTGTACTTTTTTTTTTTTTAGCTAAACACACCAGGTAATGCAAATCAAAGTGTTTCAAAACCCAGTCAACAACAAATGAATAACAAAGCTTGTTGGGCATCAAGCAGCGTTCCAAGTCAACGGCAGACGGATGTTGTCAGTCTGCGCGGAATCAAAGGAAACACCTGTGCGGTGTCAACGTGGGGCTCCGAGCTCTTTTCACAGAGCTTTGAAGCACCGGCCCCAAACAGGCACATGCACACACACACACACACACACACACACGGACACGAAGAAAGAAAGAAAAGGCTCTAACTGCGGCCTAATTCTAACCCGACCCAAAATACTGCAAAACGTCAAGCCATTACTTTTTCTACTCGTAGACATATAATAGACATGCATGCTCACGCGCAATATATATATATATATATATATACACACACACACACCCACGCACTCACATATAGGATGTAAAGGCAGCTGACCCTGTGTCTTCATTGCTAATCCTGGTCATATGACTGTGTCGGGGGCCTCTAGCAGCTTTGCCATTGACCTGCGTGCTACGGAGCGCGTGGGCGTGCACGTGTGCGCGTGCCTGCGTCCGATGCCATTACCGCTCACACAAGGGGCTAATGAGGTTAAACGGATTGACAGAAAGAATGTCGTCAGACGGACGGACAAAGAGTCTGACAGGAGCGTTATTGTGATATTCTGATATTGAAAAAACATATCGATATGAAATAATATCTTTCAGATGCGTTTAGTTAGTTTAGAATGTCATACACTGTATATATTCAGTGATATCTTTCAAACTGTTATTTTTTTTAAATGCCCGATACAAAATTTATATATACATGTCCACTTCTTCACAGAAATCTGTATTATTACTATAAGTGTATGAAATTGATGATGCTGCGCTTTTATTTTGAAGGCGTTTCCAACTGCACCGGCTGTCGTGAAGTTGTATTGCGAACGTCCCAAAAACTCCAACACAGCTGCTTGAAATGACTCAGTTTAATACGTGATTCGAAGTCATATATAGACCAGTGTATATTTAAGACTAAATATTAATCTGGTATTATTTGGCCTGGCATTAACGAATGATTTGTCATTTTTAAAAACCACCGCTTGTCTCGTCCTCCAAACACCTTTTCTTATATTCCTTCTCTCCTCCTCTCCGCTCCCTCCTCCTGTCTTCCTCTCTCTGTGTCAGTTGGTCAAAAAAATACGCCGGGACTGGTAAACACCACGGCACCATTTTTCTTCCAAATGACCAAAACAAGCTCTGTGGCTCGGGTGATAAACGACGGTCACCCGGTAAACACTCCTCCTCCATTTGTCTCAGTTGAAACAGAGAAGACCTCAGAGGATTAAGAGAGGAAGATGGGTTCCATATGACCATGAATACTGCCCTGTCCAAAGAGATGCTTTTCCACCCTTTAAGATAAGATAAAATAACGCATTATTAATCCCATTTACTCATGGGATTACTCATTTAATAAATAAATAACAATAATAAATCAATGTAATGATTAATGCAGTAATCAATTGAATAATAAATTATTTAAATACATGTGGTTGAATAAATGTATTTTAATAAATTGATTAATTGTAATTAATAAATTATTATGTGTATAATACCATTTATTAATGGGAATAATAATTGGGACTATTAATTACCCATTACTATTATTAATTGTATTGATGGAATTAAGACTTTTCTTGCACTTGCACTATATCACTTTATCTATCATGCAACATATTGTTCCTGACACAAAACGGCTTTTTCTTTTGCCATTTATCTGAAAAATTGCCCTAAATAGGATGTGAAGGACATGCATGTGTTATTCTATTAATTAACAATTTCTGAGCTGAACGACAGACGAGAACGATTGGTAGTGTAGTGGTTGTACTTGGCCTCGCTTGCGCTGAAAAAACGTATGTTATATCATATATAATACTTTTCATATCATAATATTTGCACCACTCTTTGCTTAATAACTTAGTCTCTTCCGAAGTCTTACTCCTAGTCTGACCCACGCTAAACCATTAAAAGAATGTTGCCGTTATCTGTGGCTTCTTAATGGGTCATAATATTCTAGGGATAACTGAAGCTCTTGCATTAAATGATTTAAGTGCGTATAGATTGATTTTACATGGAAACACTCCTGTGGTTCATTCCGTATCATATGAACTGATGTCTTTCATTCATCTGCAGCAGTTTTAAATGGAGTAGAATTGCCTTTTTTCCTGCTAAATAGAAAGCAGGTGGCACTGACAGGAAGGATGATATGCAATATAGGTTGTGAAGTGGCCTCAGACCCACAACATCACATGGTTTCCATCTCCGTCCTGAGAAAACAGAATGAAACATTGTTTTTGGATTATAGTGGATTTCATGAGAATTCCGTTTTACTTACCGATTGCCCATTAAGGAGATAAACAGATTTTAAACATGACTGGCAATGTCCAGCGCTAAGGTTATTGAATTATGAGCGCTAGCGTAAATATGTTAGCTTGTGTGAGTAACAAAGCCCAACCCATAATCCCAATGTAAACAAATGTGTAAACAAGCCACAAAATGCAGCGAAATTCACCGTCCATTGTGTTAATCTTCTTCCTTTTGAAGGCCGTGCCCAGCAGCACCGCCAGGGATTTTGGGCCCATGAAAAGATATCACATTGGGCCCCACCCTAGTGTTCTAATGATTTCAAACTTTAAGGCCCCTGTCAGTCACAGGCCCTTAGAATCGTTCTAACTTTTCCCCCCATACGGCTCCCCTGGCCACGCCCTTAGCTTTGACTAACGCCAGAGATTCTCTACGGATCATTTTTGTCTCATGGCTCATTTTTTTTATGTTATGTTTTTAATGCTTTACAACACAGCTCTGTGGAATACTCGATTCTTATTGGTCGATAGCGGCAATTAGCTGTCAGTTATTTCTGAATAATGACCAATGACCAATTAATAATGACCGTTGTTACGGGCAACCACTTCTGCCTACACGCTAATGCTAACACTAGCTGGTGGCAACACCTTGTGACGCTACATTGGAAGACTTGAAGAGATGAGTGTGGATGTGTCCAGTTTCACATTAATAACAATAAATAGGTCAGTGATATATAGGGAATAGTTCTCTACGTTGTTGCAGTGCTACGTTGTTGTGGACTCTTAGCGGAAGCTCTTAAAATAACTTCAAAACAATATTCCGTCTCAACCTATTATTTTATTTAGTATAAAAAGCCGTGCAATTAGCGGGATAATGTGCAGCTAGCCAGTCATTATTGCAAATGAACCCACAAAAGGGTAATCAGGTCTTGTATCACTCTGAAGGGGTTCATTATGTCAGCAAAGGAGAGTTGTTATGGTTCAAGAACTAGAGGTCAATGGAGTGTTTTTTCCCCCAGAATTAGCCCGGTTTTGACCTGCTATGGACTGGGAAGCTCTACTGGAGTAACTCCATCCAAATCCAATGGTCGCTTCCAATAGAGCAGCACGGAATTATCTCCAACTCCGTTTTTCCCCGTCCATTCCATTTGATTTGAAGTTACAATGCTGCCACTCTAATAATTTTGGCTACCGCTGCCCCCATAAACATCTTAGTACCGTAGGTCACTGCCATTCTATGAGTAACGCTCCAGTGGTAGCCCAGCAACCAGCTGGGGATCTACACACTCTTTGTTTTCCATGACCTCACCACCCATACCAGCATTGGCGTAAAAGTGCAATTTTACTTTAACCTATAGTTCTCCTACTGCCTCGGTCGCGGTTTTCAACACTTTTTATTCATGTTTTCGTGGGTCGGGGTGTGGATCAAGTATGGAAAGAGAGCCAAAGAGAGCCAAAGCACTGTGAAAAGGTAGATAGCTCAGAAAAATACATACATCAGTGCATGCAATTCCATCCTTGAGGGAGATAAAAGTATGTAAGTGCATATGGACCATGTGTTTCAAGTTCAAACGCACATGTCTGAGAAAGAGCAAGCATACATGTGTGTGTATGTGTGTGTGTGTGTGTGGGTGTGGGTATGTGTGTGTGGTGGGGTGTGGGTGTGTGCGCGGGTGTGGCTGGGTGGAGGCTTGGAGAGTATTGAAACCCCATGAGGTAACTTAATGTTTTCTGACATCTTTCGTAGGTTTTTTTCACCGCCGTGGCAGTACCTCAGGAGCCACAATACGGCGAACGAGGCCAAGTAGTCTTCTGCAGAACGGGGATGTAAAGGAAAGTGGAGCCAAGAAAGATATATCTACAGACAGACAGAGTGAAGGATAGATAATATAAATAAATGGAATATGTTAAGTGTGCAATGTATCATGGCATAAGGTCCAGAATACTAAGGGTTAGGGTTAGTTAGGCATTTCTTGGTAGAATAATGTGGAACCATAGTGTTGTTTAGACAACTTTAGTGGTATCCAGACTGTGTTACACCCGCACATATAATGTATCGTAATCACACAGCAAGTTGTAATGGCGACTATGGTAGTAATGGTGTAATAGTGGGGTGAAATTGACTCAAAGTAAAATAAACTTATGTCGGAGGAGGTGAGTTTCCATTAATGAGCGCACATTAACGCCCGGGGAAACCCTGAGGATACTCTGTTATTTCAGCCTGAACACGGGGCATTCCCTTCAACCAGGCAACGCCTTCATATTTTAATTTAGAATAAAGATCACAAAATGTATTTACATTATTCTATTGATATTTAGTGAAGCAGTATAGGTCAGAGGACAGTCAAAGAAGAAAGTAATAAAATAATAAATAAAAATAATAACATAATGGAATGCTGTATGGAGGATATTTAACCTCTTTAGCGCCGCGAACCTGCCGGCGGGTTCACTGCGCAGTCCGTCTTTGACAAACTCTCGTGAGATCAGTTTTGAAACTAGAGGTTAGCTTCCAGTATCTATTTTCAAACGGGTCTTAACCTCTCACATCAAGATATCTGAATTACCTTGGGCTCATTAGAACCACAAGAGCCTCTGATTTACAGCAATACTGGAGCAAAACAGCTACACAGGCTAAGTTAGCTTCAGGGTCCTAGAGAGCGCCGGTTCTGCATGCAGTGAAAATGTTATTTTCACCTTTTTCTCTTTTCCCTATTTCTGCAAAATGTGGTACCTAAACAGTCATGGAAATGCATAAAAGCTGAGACTCTTGTGAATCCAAAGAGCCAAATTGCATTCATGTGGGATGAAATATGGCCTCATAGTAACCATTTCAATGTGATGACAGCATTTTTGTAACTTGACCTGACTGTATAAAATGACCTATTGTGACCTCTAGGATAATCACAGCCTCGTGAAACACTAGACCCAAAATATACCTAGGCACCTAGACCATTCAGAAAGTATATGGGATGTCCAGGTACATTGAAGATAAGTGGGGTTTTTCTGAGCCATTTTCAGAAAAAAGTGCTTGTCATCCAATCGTTGAAATTGTCAAATTCACACAAATCTCCAATTTTCAAAAGTTATTGATGCTGCATCGCAGTATTATGTTTTTTTCTCACATTAAGTGTTTTTCAAGGTCATGAGGTCTTCAGGTGGTCTTTTGGGGTTTTTTTTTTGACTCGGTGCAGCAACTAATCACACATAATTGAGCATAGGAATGGCATCATTAGGCATGAGTATAATGTTTAAAGCCCCTTTACACTCGAAATATTAATAATTTTATCAGGCATAATTAAAAATATAATGTTTATTACATTTTAATTGATAGAAAAGATTGACGTCCAGTGTCAAGCTACATCTAAAATGATTCCTTAGGGTCTCAGCTTTCTGAAGGTGTAAGGCACTTGTATGTGGCACCAACTGCTGACCCACACCACCCCCCCAAACCCCAACCCCTCCACCTCACTCGGAGTCCAAGAAATGGGCCTGGAGCTTAAGAGGTACATTTAAACAGTTATACAAATCACACATAAAAGACAAAAACAATAATAACAACAAAACACAGCTGCCAGACAATCTGGATTTTAGTCTTGACATAAAGTATGGACATTCTGAATGTACAGATTTAGATTTACAGTTTTCCCCCCTTTAGATAGCCTATGAATGGACCCCATATATTTGTACATTTGTGAGAAGCATATTCCCCAGGTCCCACTCAGTGAAGAAATGATGGTTGCTATATAAGCCCAGATAAAAGTGGAAACAAAAGGCTTTTATATGCCCCAGTGTGACAACTCTCTTGTCGTTGCACACAAAACCAGACCGTGCTGGGCCTTTATTCAAACGGAAATAAAGACGTTTGTCTGAAAAGACATCAAGGTCAGCTCCATTGGCTGTGTTGCAGGCTGGTGCTGTCAGCCACATCTGGTTGAAGACAACTTTGTAATGAGTTTGACATAATGGCATCGCAGAAAATTGTTGGCTTAGATTTGTGATCTCTCAAACAGCAAAGGAAGAAAATACAAAACCCATCAACCACAGTAATTGATGAATGCAATCACCGCTCACCGAACATACTTACTTACCAAACAGGTGTGTTTTGCGATGCGTGTGGTATTTGGAAAAAACAATTTTATATCTTTCAAAATATGATCAATTTCCAAAAATGCTTAAACTGAACTACTAGATTTCTAGATAATATTCTTAAATGCACACTGCTTCTGCATAGTCATATGGTGGTTGCTTGTTGGTGTTTTAAGCCCTAAAGGTGATTCTGAAGGCGATGTAACTACAGTTCAGTGTTAAACTTCCAAAATATTCAATGGACCGGTTTGCATTAATACTTAGGCCACATTTGGCCCGCGGGCCTCTAGTTGGATAGGCGTATTCTACGTAATCTATGTCAGGGTCAGTGGCCTGATCTAAAATTTGGGAGTTGTGTTACACACACACACACACACACACACACACACGCACACACACACACACACACACACACACACACACACACACCTCTGTGACATGATCTCACATGGACACACCCCTCACACACTTGACAAAGTGCTGTGCTCTCCAGACATCAGACCCTGGTTGGTCGTGTGCCGAAAAACCACAAAAGAGAGAAAAAAAAAGTCCACGCAGGTTGTTAATTCATGATATGTGAAAAAAACAAGCTTTTCTAAGCCACGATGAGACCAACCACAATCTAAAATATTTAAGACTGGCCATTAAAATTTCAACTGCAACACTTCCAGGCCGGCGTCGCAGAAATGATGGACTGCCATGTTTTTCCTGGGACTCCCGGTGACGTTGCCACGGCGACAAAGTGTTTTGTTGTGGCAGCGCGAGGGCCAAACCAATCAGGGAGAGCGCTGAGATGGGCGAGGGAACGAGACGTGAGTGAGAGAGAGTGAGAGAGAGAGAGAGAGAGAGAGAGAGAGAGGCGAGAAAGGAGAAAGGGGTGAAAAGAAAGGGAAGAACGGAGACAGAGGACGAGACGAGCAGGGCGGGCCGCTTGTCCAACACCTCGACTAATCTGTTCTGCCTTGAACTCCACTGATAAGGTTAATCCCCCGACATGGCTTTATTTTACTGAAACTAAACAAAAAAAACCACACCATCACAAAAGACCATTAAAACAACATTCTGGGTAGTAGACTCACTGAACAGTTACTGTATATTGTACATGAGTTAATTTCAAATTCAACATTGCTGTGGTCAGATGCATTTTCATAATCTTTTCAAAAAATATCGAATGCTACCCCCAATTGCAGGATGAAAGTGGCCGTAACATTATATTGATATTCCTCCCACATTTCTTTAATGGCACATTATAAGAAACAGCCATTTAAGGTATTTGCATTATGCATGTGATCCTCTTTATGCTGTTTCCCCTGTTGGTGGCGGGGTCCGCCACCTGTCCTGGCAGGGACGCAAAGGCCCAGGCACATGCGCAAGAAGTGAATAGCAGAAGTGAAAAGAAAGTGACCGTCTTGGAGCAAAGATGAAGGGAAACCCGGATGTTGAAATAAAACGCTGCAGTTTCGAGTGGAATTCTGGGACGGACCATCTCATGGATTGGCACTTTAATTTAAGACTGGTCGCGAACTTTGATCTTGGTTTTCAGCACCAACAGTCTTGGTCTTGGCTGACACAGATCTTGGTTTTGGTTTCGATCAGCGTTTAGAGAGAGAATCATTCCCAAACCATCTGACCGTACGGGTCCGACAACTCGTCGGTGTGTCGGAGCGTGCTGCGTACGATATGTTCTCATCCCAGTTCTAAGCGATACTTTGAGGCAGACGGCGAGGCTGCCAGCTTTCCTACCTCACCGAGAGATTGATCCACTTCCCCCGATGCCTCGCCCTCTATCTGTTTAAAGTCTGAACCCCAGAGTAAGGTTCCCAAAATCAGCCGATGTTAAATAAATGAAGGCAAGCTGCGAATTAAGGCTGGCACTCGAGCAGTATCTGCCTGTCTAGCCTCTAAGTACCGTCATTATGGGTAAATTCACCCTTTTGAGTTTGAACTGGGGCTGTATATACGGGTGTTTTCCAGAGCGCTTCCAATCCCATACTCGCAAATCTTTTGACTTGATCTCAATAAAACTGTCGACTCGAATTAAAATCCACAAAACCTGACTTGAGTCATTTTTTCAGCTTGGGAACATCATCAGTCAGTCATTGAAATCCTATCAAGACATTTCTAAGACAGACTTATTGATATTTGATTGATATATATATATATATATATATTTGATAAATATATATCTATAGTT
>OMKR01008250.1:4344-15612 GCA_900302355.1 Cyttopsis rosea
ACATAAAAAAAAAAAAAACAGGGGGCCTTCAGTCATCTGCTATATACTTGAACACTTCAAACAGGCTTTGTGACATCTATCTCCACATTATAAACCTCTCGTAATTTAGAAGTTACTATTATCCGCTATCTTTTATCTGTTTTTTGGGGAGTTTTTTTGCTTGAAGTAAACAAGTCTAGACACATTACCGGCGGTACAGCTCACTGCCTAATAACTGCAGGGCCTCAAACAAATGCAAACTTTGGACGCTTTCAACAGGGCCTGTGCCACTGTTAGTAAGAGAGTTCAACGGGAACGGGAAGCACAAACAATCCATTAAAATAGTACTTATGTAAATGAGTAGGAAAAGGATGGTCACGTAGGGCAGCAGGGTGGGGATAATGGGCAAGGAAGATGCAAAAACAGACAGACGGTCAGACAGAGAGACAGGCAATGCTTGGAGACAGGAAAACGGCCCTGCCAAGTTGTGAGATAATCAGGGGAGGTGAGGCACATAAATCTGGATCAAAGCAGCACCATCTGGCACTGTAACAGGGATGTTGACATGTTTGGCAGACCTGTGTAATTGGCAGTGCGGAGGTCCCTTATATTAGACCCCACTCCTTGTCCCCCCGCCTCCTCCCACCTCCCACCACCAAAACCAAACCACTCGGGCCCTGATAGCTGTTAACGCATTCTATTCTCCACAATATGACAGAGGAATTATATTTGTTATTTTATTTGTTAATCACAATCAGCAGATGGCCATAAGATCTAGATATTTTTTTACTATAAAAACTATTTTGAACTTTTTCTTCTTTTTTTGGAGGGGAACGTGGAGCGTTAATTCACCCCCATTTAAAGGGGGCTGATTGGATTAAGCCCCAAGGTCTGCTCTCTTGCGGTAATCGCCTCCTCTGTGCTCATCTCGCTGGAATGCCCATTATCTTGTGGTTGCACGTCTCTCCCTTTCTCTTTACCCTCCCCTCTCTCTCTCTCCATGCTGCTGGAGCTCGACCAGGCTCCCACCGAGGTGATTGAGCCAGGTATTCCGTCAGCCAACCAGATGGCTTCTGTCACAGGGCGACAGGGTTGGGGGGTGTGGGAGAGGACCACAATGGGATCCTGACTGAGAAATAAGGAGGAAGATGATGATGATGATGGTAACTTTCCTGCGTGGCTCTCCTTTCCCCATTCATAGATGACACAGGAGTCGGTGTTCCGGTATTCCGGTGTTCCGTGCGTTTGTAGGAGCGCTATTTTTATTTAGTAAGGTTGTTTTTCCTCTTGTATGCATCACGGAAGCTCCCTAAAGGACACGGGTCCACGGTCAGTGTGCACTGGTCTATAAATAAACAGCTGGATATTCTTTGCTCTTTCCTCTCGGCTTAAACTGTGCGTAATGGATGTAAAAATGTGAAAGCTTTGTTTGGCCTTGCGGCCTTGGGGAGCCCCACGCATAGCTCGCAGCGGGTTATTTCCGTCTGCAGAATGCGGGGTTAGTGGATACACTGGATGTGTCACAGCAGGATTCAGCCTGAATGCAGCCTGCCTTGATTGATGCCGTGCGGTCAAAGTTGAGTGATGCAGGCATCGTCTTGGGAAGGAGGGCGTGTTCCACTGGTTCCAGAGTTGACGCACTTAACTGGGAAACCTCTCTCTTTTAGAACCACCATCTCTCTCGCTCTCTGTCTGTCTCTCTCACTATGTTTGTCTGCCTGGTTGGGGATCTGGATTCATGCCATGACTCCGCAGGCCTCGACTCTCTCCTCGGTCATTGTGGTCACCAGCCATGAGCCTCTGTTGACTTGAGCTTTTTTTTAAATTCCCTGTGTGGATTCAGTCTCATAGCCTTCTTGCTCTCTGCTCTTTTTTTTTTTTTATGTTCGAGGCACTCAATGTTATTTATATTTATATTCTTCCTTTCTTTTGTTAAACTCGTTAAACTCATGGAATCGACCCAGACTTCATGATTCTTTTAATGCTTGACTTTGTCTCACCTTGAATTGTCTTGAACATAAAGTTATCTTAACACCAGAGCTGTCTTTGGTGTTAAGTAAACTGTATGTTTATGACAATCAAAAAGTTTCTTTTTTACATGTTTCTGTTTTGTCATCACAGCGTTATGAAGAGCCAGAGTTAAGGAACTTTGGCTAAGCGAAGCGGATCCTTTTGGCTTAGCAATCACGCCTTTTAATGGAAAAACAACACGCTGCACAAATTGTCCGTGGGTTGTACCAGTACAACTAATGAAGAAATAGGAAAAAACATTGCCAACAAGTCCTGGACTTGCTATTCTGGTACAAGGGATGAGGGAGTGTCTCCATTGTTTCATCAAGTCTTATTTTATCATCCAGTGCAAAGATTATCTTAGGGAAGAAAAAATAAAATACAAATGATTGTTGATGTATTTTGGAGCACCATATATTTTTGGTGCCCCAAAAAGATATGGTGTAAGTGAGTGGTAGTGTCTCATTAAAGACACAGTATATTGAATATACTGAATACAGGCGAATGAACAACGTTTGATAATGGTGCAATCGAGCATTACTATTTAGTATTTCCAAAGTATTGTGGTTTCATTCTCGCTCCTCTTCTTAAATAGGAACTGAGGTTATCTGAGTGCTGAAATCATGGAATGTCTGATTTATGGATACCAATCCCTTCCATGCTACCATTGCCAATGGGGCATAAATCCCATTCCTGGTATCTTAGCCACTGACTTATCCATGGATCAGGAGCCAGTTTGCCTCTATGGGACATTTCCATATTCCATATTTCCATTTGTGGCACAGAGCCAATGGTTTTAAGATGTTCCACATCTAACGGACCAATACCTTCCAAGCTTAAATGTCTTTGGAACATTTATCCATGTCCTTTGTGTACCACTTCACAAATACACTTTGAGCCTTGGGATGAAAGTATGATTTTTGACATTTGACATGTATTTATTTTCCGGATGGGGAGTTGTGTCCTCTATCTGGGGTGCTGTCAGGGACGGCGCTCCCTATAGGCGACACCATCTGCATGCTCCATTGTGTGTCCCCCTGTGTTCTCCCTCCCTCCTGTTTTAGATGTAGTTTATTGTATCTTACCCCATTTGGAATGAAACAAGCACCGTACTTAATGGGAACAGTCACACAGTCCCCCCACCCCCCAACCTGTGGTAGAGCTTTCCTTAAAGGTATCCATTTTTAAAAATCAACATAATAAATTTTTAATTATCACACATTATGAGACATCTATGCCAAAAATGTTAAGGCCTTTTTCACATTTTTTCCACAATTAAGTATTTGGAAAAACTTTATTCAAATGATCAGAGACCTTGAATTAACTCCCACACCCAAAGCAGCCGAGCCAGATGGGCAGGCGAGGTGAACTTGCTAGCTCAGTGCAATTCTGGCAGACAACGCTCAGATTTACTTTAACATGATCTTTATTTATTTAGCATTGGATAGAAGGAGTAGAGCCCAACAGGTGGAGGAAGTAGTTGGAGGGAGCACAGCAAGCAAGCAGGCAGCAAACTATGAAGAAAAGAAGGTAGGGCTGAAATATGCATAGGGTAATATGTGTAGCGCCGCCAAGTTGTCTGTCAGAAAGAACTAGCCAAGCAAGCTACACCTAATTTCTGATAAAGTCTTAGGGTGTGTTCATGGATGTGTACACAAAGGTGGAGCAGCCACCTGCAGAAACAACAACAACAACAAAAAACAGAAAGGAGCAAAGTAAAAGCAGCAGTAAAGCAAGTAGCACATATGAAGCTAAACCAGGCCTCACTAGTGTACCATGTAATGCTGACTGTGTGCCGGGCTTTGCCGGATATCTATCTGCCATGAAGACTTACCTGGTGTGCAGTTATGTGGTTTGTGGTATGTGGCTTATGCGAGGCCCACCATGTAGCCATTGCTTGAGGTTAATACCTGCACGGTATGGTTTACAGGTGGGTTGATACTAAACGGCGCCCTATGGACTTATTTTTAGCATCCTTAAAGTTTTAGCCCCCAAACCAGCGTCCACCTGAATTGGGTATTGAGCAACTTATACAGAATTAAAGCTTGTGAGCCATGTGAAATGTCTTTGGCGTTGAGGCGAATATAACGCTCATGAGCAGCCAAAGACCAGAGACTTCAGACGTTTTGCGTCCAGGTCCTTGTCATGGGCTTGCCAGCATTGGGGTGATCATTGGCTCGGGAGGAAGGGGAGTGGCAGTGCAGGTAGAAAAACATGGAAGAAAAGGAGCAGAATCTTTTATAAGATGCATGAAAAGTACTTAGGCAGTAGGGACCAGTGCTTGAGAGTTCAGGTTAGTTTTGCATGCCAAAAGTCTTTTAGATGAAGAATGTAACATTCCTAGGCAATAGGGACCAGCATCCTTTGGGTTAGCCAAGTATGCCTATATCGGTGAGACAAATGCAATGTAGATAGACTAGCACAAAAATAATCTGGGTAGTGTAGGGACTAACAGTACAGTATTGGTAGCAGCTCTTGTATGCAGTGAATGTGCTATGAGCAGGTAGGGGATGCGCTCACAGATTTAGAAAGTCAAGTTTATTTATTGCCATCATTCAAGCTACTTTCTCAAAAGGCTTTTGAGCCCATAGAAATCAACGGCATCCCCTGGTCTTAACCCCAAACTGAGCGAGGAAAAACTCCTGAAAAATCCCACTCGGGAGGGGAAAGAACCTTGAGAAGGGCTCACAGAAGGAGGAATTCCCCTTCCAGGACAGCCAGGCTACAATGAATGCTGGGTAGGCAACATTATTTGATGAAGCATCAGCATCTTGAAGGGAACCAGATTCTGGTCATAGGCTTGTCATGTGCATGTAGGGCAGGACTCTGAGGATTCGGCGAAGGACAGCAGGATACCATGGAAGAGAGGAGATGGGCAGAATACATTTTTGCTAAATCTACTATTATTATATTTGTTTTGCCAGTTTTAGAATGTTTCCAATAAATTATAAAAGTCAGCCTAGACTGTGATGGGAGTACTGCATACATCAAAAGTCTCAAAAGCTGAGAGACAATGTTGCACCAGTTTTAACGTACCACTTTACTACTGTACTACTGTATCGTTATGTTATACTATGCACTATTCTGTATACACTGATGTACCGTAGTAGCATGCCCATCACATGGCCATACTGGGCTGACAATTTACTTCATTTTGTCTTGACTGCATTCTCTGTCAACTCCTTCTTCTGCAGCAACTGAAGTCCCCACTGGGAATCACCTGGTACTTAAGTCTCTGTGGATAAAACTAAGATTTCACAGGTGAAATTGAATCTTCACTACTTAATTTGATGAAGTCATGTTGAATACATTGGACTTGAATGACTGGACTAGGAGCACATCGAAAGAAATGTCAATTGCAGGTACAAGACCACAATATAATTGTCAGAGGGTGAACCCTGACTTCTCACAATTCAATTTATTTACAGCAGTAAAATCAGCCTGTATTGTTCCCCCTTCGACACAATGAATCTGTTGGCCGGTACTCCAAATAACCTGGTGAAAAGCGCGACACACCGTGAACTACTAGGGCACTGAAAATAGTAAATCCGATAGACGGCACTGCAAATAATCTAGTGGAAAACACTACACACGGCAACACTGGGGCACTGCAAATAATAGGAGAAGGGCACTTCACACAGGGAAATACTACAACAAGGCAACCAATAAATCTGTTGAGTGACACTGTAAATAATACAGTAAAAAACACTACACATGGTGAGATACTAGGGCACTGCAAACACTTAGGAAGAATGAATTGTGGCCGCTGATAGCACCATGTCCCACCATGCCCTGTCTCAAGGTCCGATTCACGAAAGATATTGTGCTAATGATATCACAGTGCAAACATGCCCATAAAGTTTTGCAGCTTCAAGGAGGAGATTCAAGGAGCATGCTGTGATCTCAGAAGAACACAGAAGTCAGTACAGATCCAACATGGCGGCGCCCAGCTGCACGATGTAACGCAGACAACCCACTCTAACTCAGACAAATAACAAAGCAATAAAATAAAGCATCCACTCAAAAATACATTGTTCGCTCCACAAGCCACCACACCACACAAACCAAAGTGGAAGACCTCAAGGATTATATCAATTGGTATTATAACCAGTAGTGATGTCAGCCACAGACACCATCGACCTACTTTCCACCATTGTTGAGGTTAGTGTCTTGGATGAAATTAACAAGAAGTTGGATATACTTGGTACGCTCCACAAAGATATTACCAAGATGAAAGCCAGCTTTGAATTTCTGCCTTTCACTGGGTCCACCGACTGGGAAGCCGCGTGGGGAACCGTCCCCGCTCCATCATTGCCAAGTTTGAACCCTTCAAGCACAAGGAGCTTAAAAGCAAAGGACGAGAACTGAAGGGAACCACGTTGGGCATGAATGACCCATTCCCCCAGGAGATCAACGACTAATGCAAGGTCCTGTACCCCATTCTGAAGGAGAACCGGAGGAAGGGTAAATGTGTATCGCTGGTTGTTGATAAATTATATATAGACGGTCTGTTGTTCCCACACCATGGTTATTCTGAGATGTAGAAATTAGCATGCTATATATGTCAGGATTGTAAATATTGCTCACTCTCTCATCATCTCACCTTCCTAATCCCTCCCTCCCTTCTCCTCTCATCACTCTCACTTTATATTCACTCTAACTATATGTATGTCTGACTCTGCAATATGTTTGTCTTCGTTCATATTAGCCTTTGTGTCTCCCCCACAAACCTCCTACAATAGTAGGACAGTAAGGAATGTAAAGGAGAAACAAATTGATTTATCTACGGTTAAACATGGACACGGTAGTATAGCTATTGCCTTGGATGCACAGTGCTGTTGCCATGGAAAAACTACTAATCCACGTCCATCACCCCCTAAATAACCACAATGGCATCCATTAACTTTGTTAGTTAGAATGTGAGGGGCACTCAGCAAAATCCTAACTCACCTCACCAGGATGAACCCCAGCTTCTGTCTACTGCAAGAAACTCACCTCAAACTCAAAGCTAAATGGGTTAATCAGATGTTCTCTGCATCTTTAATTCTAAAAAAGAGGTGTTTCTATGTGGATCAATAAAAGTATCCTATATCAGAATAAAACTCCAATTTCAGACACAAAAGGGCGGTACATAATGATTAACAGAATTATTGGAAACCTCAAATTAACCATAACTCATATTTATGGTCCCAATGAGGACGACCCAAATTTCTTTCACAACATATTCTCAAAACTCTTGGAATTCTTAGATTCAATTATTATACTAAGAGGGGACTTCAACACAGTATTCGACCTAAGTTTAGACCATTCACAAACCAGAGATAACTACAAGTCCTGGCGTTCATCAGACACTACAAAACAATATATAAGTGATCTTGCTCTTGGCAATTGTTGGCGATAAAATTATTTACATAATAGAGAAAACACATATTACTCACCACCCCACCAAAGCTTCTCTAGAATTGACTATTTTTTGATAAGTAACTCAGTACTGTCCAAAATCGCTATTCCTGAAATCCACCCTATCGTAATCTCTGACCACGGGCCAATTTCTTTCAGCCTCATTAATGAAACTAACCCAAACGCTCCTGGCAGGTGGCGGTTTAACACATCACATCTGACAGATAAAGAATTGAACGATTTATTTTCCAGAGAATGGACATCCTTCATTGAACTGAATGACTCTCTGGAAATATCACCTTCTTTACTCGGGGAAACGGCAAAGGCAGTTCTGAGGGGTAATATTATTTCATTCTCCACTCACAAGAAAAATAAAGGACAAGAATGCCAAAATAAACTAGAACAACAACTAAAAGACTTGCAGTCCCAACAAGCCCACTCACCCACTGAGCAAATCCAATATGCGATCCAGACAATAAAATCTCAACTCGATATTATCATCCATCAAAAGACAATTCCTCATGCAATAAACAAGAGTGAATTATTATACATTAACTGACAAATGAGGTAAATTTCTTGCTAATCAATTGAAACGCGATAGAGAAAATACACTTATCACAAGATAATACAATATTTAGAGACTTTTATAATAAGCTACAGTACATCACTCAGATAATGAATCAACTATATCAAACTCATTCCTCAATTACATCGACCTCCCAAAACTATCCACAGAGCAGGCTGCCACATTAGATCAACCATTAACTGCAGAAGAACTCAGGAAAGCTCTCATTTCTATGCTCAACTATAAATCACCTGGATCAGATGGTTATCCCAGTGGAAGTCTATGAACACTTCTGGCCACTCACATCACCACTATTCATCAGAATGGTTATGGAGATTAAGTCAACCTCCACCATGACTCCACATATGAATATAGCTCTCATTTCAGTTTTGCTCAAACCCAATAAGGACCCAACGATCACCTCCAGCTATAGACCCATAAACCTAATGAATTGTGATTTAAAGATCATGAGTAAAACACTAACCAACAGAATTGAAAAATATATTTCATACATAATTCACCCAGAACAAACAGGCTTCATCAAGGGCAGACACTCATCCAGCAATATGTGCTGTTTATTCAGTCCGATCAGCATAGCTCAAAGGAATATCTCTTCTCCACCCTCAACAAACTTGGCTTTGGAGAGTCACTCATTCAATGGATCAAAATTCTGTATAACTCACCATCTTCTTCTGTCATCACCAATGGTTACACTTCACAGCGTTTCACTCTTCAACATGGTACAAGACAAGGATATCCACTCTCCCCTTTACTATTCGCCATCTTTATTGAACCACTTGCAGTGGCCATCCGACAAAACAATATCATTGGCATACAAACAGGAAACTGTTCACAAAATCAGCTTATATACATGCTATATACATGACATTTGAAGACAATTCACTTCTATCTTTCATAACCCTAACCCAAAGGTATGATATTGGTGGTCACTGGTGGGACACTGGTCACTGGTCATTGGTCCCTCAATACCAGAGATGACTGCTTTCATGCCATCTGGTTCTGCCCACCTATCCAAACATTCTGGACCAATTCAGATCTCATCACTCATCTCTCATCACCAGTTGACCCACCACCCAAACCCATTTTGATCGCCTTAACAATTGCTAAGAAAATACAGTATTATATAAAACGACCCCTTTTTCAAGCCACATTTTTGGAAAAATACTTTTTGATGACCAAATCTTGTTTTTATAAAGCAAATATTTTTATTTGAAAATAATGATAATAAAAACACATTGAATAAAACAAGGTAGGCTGCCGTTTTTTTAAACATATTTTAAATAAAATCATGATTTCGATATCTTTTATCTTTTAACATTGCAAGCACGTAAAGAGACCCCTTCACGTGGAGCGAGCGAACCAATCACAAGACTCTGCTGACCCTGTCTGTGTCTGTGTCCAGTTCTGCATCCACCGATCTTTTTAATGTTCCTTTTAATGGATCGAATGCGTGTTTCTGATTCAATTCAAGAGCACGAAAAAACATTACTGTCTCGCAAACTTGTTGAATAATATTCAACAATGCACTGATCATGGTATTTCATGGCTGATTCATTTGCTGTTATTTTGTAAATGACTGTCTATAAAATATTTGTGCAGTATTTCAGCAGAAATTTATAATTTTTTTATAAAAATGTTGCGTGCATACGTCCACATACCTCCTCTTTGTATGCGCAAGTGAATGAGCTTTGTCTGTATCCGTGGCACTTCTCCGTGCGCTCTGCCGCTCCATGCACCGCTCTCCAGCATCTGTCTCGGCACCCCCTTCCCCCCCCGCTAAGGTGCAATTTCACAGGCCGAAGGTTGGTCAAATTGAAACATTGAAAAATTGTAATAGATATTCAAATATATTCTAACTTGTTTTTTCAGAAGGAATATTTGAATATGATTTTTGGCCAATGTTGACAGCCCTAAAAAGTTTAGACGCCGAATATAAGACGCATTTCCAGGAAAAAAAACCCTGTCTTATATTCGGGTCAATACAGTAATACTACTCACCACATCTCACCACATCCCAATAGCTAAATTTATTAATAGAATACTGGTCAGTCCGGGGTGGGGTCCATGGCCACTGCCTGGCCTGCTGCACCCCTGCGTTGATCTGGTTGTGCTTCGCCTATCCCTCCCAGTGGTGTAACTCAAACTCAGTACATACACCATAGAATAGGCCTAGAGTGGGGCGCGAGCTATGTGGGTAGAAATGTGGCAGGCAGCCCATCATACTCCTGCCCTGGTGTGCTCCACGACTGTCCTGCAATTTTAATACCACCCATATTTGCTTAGAACACATACACCCCTACACAAATCTTACTTCAAAGAACACACCACCAGACCAGGGTCTGCGGGGCAGGAGGGGTGCGAGTGGTTCGGGTTCGACATGCCTGGATGACTTGCACCCCCACACCATGCAATTTTAACTGCATATTCAAACAGTACACATTAAGCACTGGGGATTCCGGGGTGGCGGGGTGCTGGTGAGTTGATGTGGGGGTGTGGTTGGCCGGGGGGCGACCGGGTGGGCCCCCTGCCGGCTGTGTTTGGGTCCTGGTGGCTTGACCCTGAGGTCGACCTGGCAGGGCTGCGGAGAGCACCACCGGGTGCTTTCCAGGGCCCCTTGGTGGCTGCTCACCATCGTGGGTGTGGATTGTGGTGCAGGGAGAGGCTGTCGGCCTTGCTCCCACTACACGGCTTCTCTGCGGCGGGTGCCCCAGGTGCCTGGGGTGGTGGAGGGGCGAAGTATCTGGCTGTCTGTGGGCGCTGGCGGGTGCTGGGTGGCGGGGCTCTGTTCGCCCTGGGGTATTGACGTAGGGGTGCCCTGCGCTATGCATACTCAGCGAAGTGGGTGGGGGCTCGGGCTTGTGGCCGGGTGGAGCATCTCGGTGGTTACGGAATGGCAGGTCTCCCCTTTGATCGGGGCGTTGGTGCGCGTGGGGGCTCCCTGGCTCACCTGCAGGGCGGACTTTTCTGGTAGGGTGCCGATTTGTCGCCGTGGGGTCGGGCTCCGGTCCTGTGGTCCGTGCCTGGCACCCATGACCCGGGGTCTGCACTTGGTGGGTCTTATGCCTGCACATGGGAATGGGTTGTATGTGTGCGCTTCAGGGGTGCAGTGTCACCTCGCCCTCTCTGGGACTGGTTTGTGCTCCTTGGACTCATGCATGGGTGTTGCTCCGTGGGCTCTTGGCTTCTCTGTCTTCTGTGGCTGCATGGTGCTTGGAGCTTTCTTGTGGTCGTGGAGTGTCTACATGGCTGTGGGACTTGTGGGTGGCTGTGAGGCCTTTTCCACTGCTTCAAGG
>OMKR01008262.1:1171-11530 GCA_900302355.1 Cyttopsis rosea
TGCTAAAAAAAAAAAAAATTTGCAAACATGGAACTACTTATCTGTGTCTGGGACATTTGACAATAGCAGGTTTTAATATTTCTAAATGTCTTCTTTTTTTTAATATTTCTTCCTTTTTCACTTCCTTTCACTTTCTTTTTAATATTTTTTTGTTTCGCTTTTGTTTTTATTTTTATTTTTGTTTTTCTTGCCTGCCCTGTGTTCCCTTCCCCATAGTTATTTTGTTAGTTATTCCTTTGTTTTTCAACGAGGTTTGGCTTTTTTTTTTTTTCTTTTTTTTCTTTTTTTATAACTTGTCTTTTATCTACATTTTACTGCAGAGTCTTGCCAGGTTGCAAAGCTGCTATGGGACAGCGGTGGGAGAGTAACTTTTGTACATTTAAACAGAAGAGCGGAGAAAACAGTTAATGTATTTTTAATTTGTACATGAATAAATAGCTCCTGTATGAATATTCATATATTACAATGTATATTAAAGCCCTTGATAATAAATCACAATTTGTGATATTTATAATGACTTGTCTGGAATCGCCTTTCTTATTGAAAACACGGTCAGTGTTAAATATTACATTGTGTGGACAATCCATGTGGCGTTGATGCCGTCCAAGGAACCATCGCCTCTATTTAGATTGAAACCAAACAAATTAAAATGTTAAAAACAAATTTGTGAACTTTTGAGTTCTGGGAAATTGTGAAATTTGAGCTTCATTTAATTGCGCACGGAAATCTTAAAACACCCATTAAAAAAATGTCGTACCTCACGCGAGACCGTGCGGAACCATCCCGACTCCCGTGACGTCCCTCGCGACAAATATGTGGATTTCGATGGTGACTTTTTAAACTTTTATTTTTCACCTGTTCTGTCCACACCCTCACTCCTCCCGTACGGACTCATTTCCATGCAGTTAAATATAACCTGTGCGCTGTGGTGCTAAGCTGGAGGAGGTGTGGGACGGAAGCAACGGCAGAACCGAGGGGGCCCTTCACCCTCCGCAACCAAAGGAACCGTCCAAACATCAAATCACAGATGGGGAAAAAAATAGTGATTTATGATGCCTATATTACGCACGGCACGAGGGGTTAATTTGCACATTATCCCGCTTTTTTGCACGACTGCATACGACTGCACATAATAGGAGACACTGAGACGGAATGTTGATTTGAAATGATTTTATAACCCGTATTCCTAGCGTGGGATGACGAAAGGTTTTATTGGTTATATTTGGTTCTCGGTTCTTGACGAGTCACTCGGTAAAATGAGTCGTTCGGCCAAGGAATCACGGGCAATTCGGCCAACAAATGTGCAGTCACTCGCTCTATAAGTAATGAGGAAAATGCTCACGTAAAGCGACTATAACGGTTTTTGCACTTCTGTTGTAAAAAAAATAATAATAAAGGCGGGAAGCCCAGTTAAGCTCGCAAACTTTTGCTAAAGTTAGCACCGTGAAAAAATAGGGAAAAGCCACAAATGCTGCTGGACTCTTTCAAAGGCATTTGCACACCGAGCTCCTTTTAACCCCCTAACATACACGTGTTTTCATGTTTTAATAATAAGTAATATTCATTTTGGCATTGCTAAATATGTTGGTTCAGTTCATGGTAATCTATATAAGTCGAATTTTAACCAATCCCATTGTGATTAGTTTATGAAACATGTTAAGAAATTAACATTAACTTTACATTTTATTTAAGGAATCCCTCAATTTCTGAAACTTACTGTATAAAGGTAATTGTGACCGTGAGATTTCAATTTGTGCAGTTGACTCCATGACAAAGGGAAAGTCACCTGGCAGTGATGGACTGTCAGTCGAATTTTATGTTTGTTTTTGGGAACGATTAAGAAAGCCTCTGTTAGGAATGTATAAAGAATGTATAGACAGAACGGAAATGTAATCAACAATGACACTCGGTTTGATTTCTCTGCAACCCAACCCGAGAACGATCGTCATTCAATTGAAAAGTGACCGATAACACTCTTAAAGTGGAAATCTCAAAAGATTTCCGTTCCGTTGTTTTTGGCGGCACCTATGGCGAAAAGCGGTAATAGTAGCTGTGTTTCTGGACCTCACTTCCCAGAGATCCAAACAGTGTCGCCTGTGTGACGTCAGTCAGTTGGTAGTTAGCACCTGGACCACGAAGAGTCTGTTGCATTGGCTCCGCCTCCCCTCTCTTGTGGACCGACCGCTGCTGGCTGATGGAGAACGCGTCACTAACGGCGCCGCTTGTGATTTGAATGCTTGGCGGGAAAGTCGCCACAGACACGCGGTTCTTAATACTCAGAATACTGCAAATGCAAGGGCTTCCATCAGCGGAACAGAGGCTCAATCACCTTTGTGTTTCCTCATTCAAGGATAGATAGAGACTTAACAGACATTTATTTAAATGAAAATCTTCAAGATTGGCACTTTAAATATAGATTACAAAATCTTATCCCAAGTATGTGCCAAGCGCTTGAAGAAAGGTCAGAAATTCTACGTGAAAGTCAAACAGGATTCATGGCAAAACGTCACATTAGTGCTAAAATTAGACTCGTGTTCGACTTCATCCATTAATCTAGTCACATCAGTTCCAATGCTCTGATTGTGTTCTTGCCTTTTACAAGGCTTTTGATTCGATTGAGCACAAATTCCTACTCCAAGCGCTGGAGATGGTTGGTTTCGGGGAAACATATATTGATATAATTGCAACGTTTGATAAAGATGTACATAGATGTGTGCCTCTCTCTCCAAATATTTCAAACCGAGTTTTCGCCGGAGAGAGTATTTACTTAAATCGGCTCGTTATTCGGTTTGCTTTGCTCCGCCAGCGAATGCGTGGCGTCCCTCGTCAAACGACCTGTCGAAGGAACCAGAACCTGGCCACAATGAGAAAGTGGAGGACGACTGTCCGGCATCGAGGGGGAGGGAGGACGGAGAGAAGGAGACCGCCTGGGCCTTGCTGCTCCCTCAACCTGCTCCTGGCGGCCAGGCGCGGTACGATGCAACTGTTTACTTTGCGTGTCGGCATTTCATGGACATGGGTGCCATTGTGGATCCGCATTCACTGTGCAATTGGAGGAAAGCTGCAAGTCCGCTAAGGAGGATAAAGGTCATTCCGAGCTTGTGCAAGATGGAGAGAGGACAGTATATGAGAGCAGCTGTTATACTGCAGTGCATGCCAGGGCGTTGCCCAGCACGGGGAGGACTGTGGATCTGGAAATAGGGGAAACTTTTTGGAGTCACCCTGTAATGGGACAGTTTGATAAGACCGTAGCTAAAAAAAAAACTTAACAACCCAGTAAATGCAAAATACACTCATCGTTATGTCCAAGACCAAATTTGGCGTAGTATGGCAGATAGGGTGAGGAGTCAAATAAGTACAGAAATGAAGGAGGCTGAACATTGTGTAACATGTAATACTGACAGAAATGGCGGTGATGCAATAAGATGTACAAGAGAGGTTGAGGAAAGAGGTCCCGCAGGCTTTATACAGTGCATTCGGAAAGTCTCCAAACCCCTTCACCATGTCCACATTTTGTCATGTTGCAAAAGAAAAAACTGTTTTTTAGAATTTCTTTTCAAATTTTTAACAATAACAAAAAACTGAAATATCACATTGACATACGTATTCAGAACCTTTGCCATGACACTCGGAATTGAGCTCAGGAGCATCCTGTTTCTATCGATCGTCCTCGAGATGTTTCTACAACTCGATTGACGTCCACCTGTGGTCAGTTCAATTGGTTGGACATATAAGGTCCCACAGTTGCGAGTCAGAGCAAAAACCGAGCCATGAGGTCGAAAGAATTGTCCGTAGACCTGCGAGACAGGATTGTGTCGAGGCACGGATCTGGGGAAGGATGTAAAATAAATTCTGCAGCACTGAAGGTCCCAACGAGCACAGTGGTCTCCATCATTCTGAAATGGAAGAAGTTTGGAATCACCAGGACTCTTCCTAGATCTGACCACAAGGCCAGTCTGAGCAATCGGGGACAAAGGGCCTTGGTCAGGGAGGTGACCAAGAACCCGATGGTCACTCTGACAGAGCTCCAGCGTTCCTCTGTGGAGATGGTTGTCCTTCTGGATGGTTCTCCCATCTCTGCAGCACTCCACCAATCAGGCCTTTATGGTCGAGTGGCCAGACGGAAGCCACTCCTCAGTAAAAGGCACAAGACAGCCAGCTTGGAGATTTCCAAAAGGCACCTCCTCTCAGACCATGAGAAACAAAATTCTCTGGTCTGATGAAACCAAGATTGAACTCTTTGGCCTGAATGTCAAGCGCCATGTCTGGAGGAAACCAGCCACCGTTCATCACGTCGCCAATACCATCCCTACAGTGAAGCACGGTGGTGGCAGCATCATGCTGTGGGGATGTTTTTCTGCGGCAGGGACTGGGAGACTAGTCAGTAGGGGTGTGCATCTCGTATAAGTATCTAGATACTTGGGCTACGGTACGATTCAGGGACGATACATTTTAATACGGAACGATTCGGTGCGATGCCATCTGATACAGTTCTTAACATTCAGCCAATTCTATAAAAGTGGCACTGCTTACCTTGAAATACATACATTCCATAAAAGACCAGGGAATCCAAGTATTATATAAAAAGAATGGAAGACAAATGTATCATTACAGTATTACATGTCATTGTGTTTAGTACTTTTCTAATAGACACAGACAAAAAAAAAGGCGTCATGCGGTGGAAAACCGCCAGGCTAACAGAATTTACGACACAAATTACAGTTTTTCGAGTTCCCATGAAATGCAGCAAATTACAGTTTTATGCGTCAGGAAGACATATAACAAAATTAATTGTCAGTAATGGAATGTGTTATAATGGCAACACATCTGGCTTTGACTATGAAGCATAACATTTATATTACCGTACCATTAATGTGGAATTTGGCTTAATATCTAAGGACTAATACAAATGTATGCTGGGATATGCAGGTAAATATAGACCTAGATATCTGTACAAATATATATCTCTGGAATTCCTATAAATTCTGAGGCCGATGGGTTTTTTTTTTGTCGCATCTGTCATGGGAAACGCTGTGGCATTTTCTTAAAAATAATGACTTCACATGATGACGAATACGTTGGGCTTGTCATTAATATAAGTCGCCCTGGAGCATGTCGGTATACAGCTGTCCTCTCAAAATCTGATATATGACGTCACAGCGTGTATTGAGCCAGACTGCAATTGGCGGTTCTGAACATTCACCATCAAACATCCACATATATAGCGTCGGATAATGATGTCACAAAGGGCTCTGCTCCAACACTTGAGGTTTTTTTTTAAACCAGTGCCTGGAACTCCATGACCAGGGTCTCGGAGCTGGGTCTGTCTGCATTGGACCTCTCTGAACTGTATGTCCCTGACTGTCCCTATCCTTCCCAGCTAATGATGGCAATACGTTCAAAAGCAGACTTTTGACAGCAACTGTTAGAATGCACTGTAATCATTTATTTTGTGTTGAGTGAATCAGAGAGTGTGTGTTGGGGGGGTTACCTTGCTATGCGGGGCTGCAGCTTCAGCTGACATACTCGTGAATATCCTCTCAGCGTCGTGGTCACTCAGGAATGGCAAAGTTTTGAAGCGAACGTCTAGAGCGAGGTCTAGATGCAGTGTAGAGGAGGTCATGGAGGTGTGTGTCTCAGTAATGAGGGCCGTGTCTTCATCGGATGCCTCGAAGTGCTTTAGAAGTTTTATTTTATTTATTTTTCCGGTGCGTGCAGTGCAACGCAGTAGTGCCCTTGCCTTACGAAAGTCGGAGCAAACTTTTAAATTAGGCCTTGTAGATCTAATATGAGTGAAGATTCAGCAACTGGATTGCTTATTTCTCGCCTCAAAAATTTTCATGAACAGATTTTGGTGGCCTGATAAGTGAATAAATACAACACGGAACTGGTGCTCAAAACCCATTGGCACTTCGGTGGTGCGATTGCAACCAGAAAAAAAGCCCTTGAAGGTTCGTAGTTCTCGGGGGAGTTTCCCAGTTCCCAGTTCCTCGTTCCCCTCAGGGAGTCCCCAGAACTGTTTGGTCCGAAAACGCCTCATGTCTTCAGCGTTGCAGATGTCATTCTCATTAAGAGTGGTCACCTCCTCCTCTTTTCTGAGCTCCCTTGACATGAGTGTGGCAAAAACCGCAGGTTGCTGTTCCAAGAAGCGTTCTAGCATGTCATCGGAGCTGTTCCATCGGGTGGATACATCTTGAATGAGCTTGTGGGAAGGCAAAGCCAGTGGCTGCCGTTTCTGCCGTAGGATTTCACCTCCCCTTATGTTCCGATGCAAAAACCCAACCACCCTCCTCACTCTTCCCAGCAACTTTGCAACAGTGTTGGCTTTCTGTGAGGCCAGATTATCATGTGTGAGCAAAGCACCCGAGGTGAGGGGTCATCTCTGCTTCCACTCCAGCTACAATCAAGGGCTGGTTCTTTATCAGCAATGTTCCAACACATGCTTCTTTCAATAAAGCGTCGATATTTTTCCCTGTGTGTGATTCACTGAATACTCTTGTCTGGAAGACATGATTCTGTCACATCAGAATCAGTTGCACATGACATCCAGGTATCGGTTGTTATTGTCACTGGTTCTGCATTTGACAATTCTTGTTTAACTTTGTTCTTTACTTTGATGTACAACTCTGGCACGTAGTTGTCAGTGAAATGCTGTCTACTTGGTACCTTGTACCTCGGCTCTAACCTATTTACCATGTCACGAAAGCCATCACTCTCTACTGCGCTGTAGGTCGTGAGTCCTTAACAATGAAACGGGCTATAGATGCCGTGACTACCTTAGACCTCGCCGAGTTGTGGTAAGTTATGGCTGGAAAAAGTGTTTAATATCCGTGTCTTTGTCTTGGCTTCACCATGCCATCTCACCAGTTGAATGGTAAGATTTGTCATGCTACCGCTGTACTTAATCGCTATTCTACAGACTTTACAAATGGCCAGACTTGTAAAATTTTCCTTCCTTCTTATAAAATCCAAATGTAAAATCCAAACTTTAGATATTAGATTTGATAGTGCACTGTAAACCGTGTCGGTGTTGTCGGACATGTTCTTGTTTTTACAACAAGAAGGCTAATGTTACTCTTGAGACGAGACGTTGTGATTTATTAGCGAATGAGAGGCAGTCATTATTATTATGAAAGTAACAGGACTTGTAATGTTAGATCAGTGAGTCTTCCGCAGCAGCTTAGTTAATACTAAAGTAGAATTAGCAGCAAAGCTTCAGTCAATCGATTCGTAACTTTAGAATCGGGGCATCGACCGGTTCATGGTTCATTTAGATCGATCGAGTGATGTAGTCACATCTTTAACGTTAAAACCGGTTTCAGGATCGATGCAAAGATGGACGCAGCAAAGTGCAGGGAGATCCTTGATGAAAACCTGCTCCAGAGCGCTCAGCACCTGACTGGGGCGAAGGTCAGGACAACGACCCTAAGCGCACCACCAAGAAAACACAGGAGTGGCTTCAGGAGAGTCTGTGAATGTCCCTGAGTCGCCCAGTCAGAGCCCGGACTTGAACCCGATTGAACATCTCTGGAGAGACCTGAAAATGCTCCCCATCCAACCTGACAGAGCTTGAGAAGAATGGGAGAAACTACCCAAATACAGGTGTACCAAGCTTGTAGCATCATTCCCAAGAAGACTCGAGGCTGTCATCGCTACTTGTGATACTACTTACTATGTAATATTTCAGATTATTATTATTATTTTTTTCATTTGCAAAAGTTTCTAAAAACGTGTTTTTGCTTTGTCATTGTAGGGTATTGTGTGTAGATTGATGAGGAAAAAAATGAATTTAATCCATTTTAGGGCAAGGCTGTGACAAAATGTGGAAAAAGTGAAGGGGTCTGAAAACTTTTTGAATTGACTGTTTATACACTGCCATGCTCACAGACTTGATCTTGTTTTAGTGGATGTTGAGAACAATGTGCAAGAGGTTTTTGAAACAAATGCTGAAAACATCAATGGCCTGCATCCTTTGCCCTGTCTGTCCCCTAGATGTCCCCAGTGACTTACCTTTTCTTTGGACATTACCCTCATCAGTGCAAGTGTGTGGCTTTAAACCCAGCCCTGCTCTGTCTGTGTTGCTTGTTTGTGAGTTGTCAGTTGTGTAGTTTCTGTTAATCTTCCTGTAATTTTTCAATCGGTTTTCCACATAAAGTTGCCTGTTGGCTTCAGCTACTTCTGCCTCTGCCTGCTTTCTGTCTGCACTTGGGTCCTATCTACCAGTCCTGTCAGAAAAAAAAGTTATAACTTTTCTTTAACTGGGATTGTTATTGTTAATTCTATTGTGTGTAGTACTTGTGGATCAACAAAAGTGTTTGTACTGGACATATGACACTTGCCATGCATCCCGCCTACCCTTGCATATTAATCTATTTACTACAAATTCCGTGGCCCCACCACTAACTAATGGGGGCTATTATTATTATTATTATATTAATCTTGCATGTTGCTATTTTTTATTTATTACTTATTGGTTAATACATCTCATCTTCTGAGATCCAATGGTATCACCCCAATAAATGTGTCGCCTTCATGAGTGACAGGTTCTCTTTCCAACCAGTACCCTATCCTGCCATATCCTTTAATTAGGTGGTCCTTTGAGAAAGCCCAAGCATAGCTATTGCTGTGAGTCATGGAAGACAAGTTATATTCAGCACCCTCCATGACTGGACAGCATATCAAACCAGCCTTCAGAGGATCAGCTTCCCAGATGTCTATCCATTGTGCCTTTCGAGCAAAATCATCAACCTTGAGTCTAAATGACGGTCAACGAGCAAAGGTAAACATCTTCAACCCCTACACAAGGCAAATGTATTTCCATTCCTGGCAGCAACCAGCCAATAATCACTCGTTGCAAACTGACACAACCTAAACAAATTCACACATAGTTTATGTATGCACCACGGGAAGCACATAATTCACCATGGGAAGCACTCTTTAAAGGCCTTCATCTCCCCAACTGATGACCCAGACAGGAAGACAGGAATCCTTTCATCCTATCACTGAGGCATCTGCATTGCTTCCCATTGCAACACTGAGAAACTGCGCTGCCCTTCCTCCTCCTCATTGGGTCAGACAACACTAACTTGATTGCTCCCTTCAAAGCAATTCGTATGATCCTCTTGACATTCCTGAGGCTGTACAACATAGCAGAACGGGACACTACAAGGCCCAGGTTTGGGTATCCAAGATCAGCCAGCCGCCACTCTGTGCCTCCTGATGGGCTTTGCTTCACCAGCCTCACAACAATTGAAGAATGTGGCTGTGGCATCTCAAGAGTGAAGGACAACTGCCATCACAAGGTACAAGGCACAAGTACTCCACAGCATTGGCGTAAAACTCAGACAGGAATCCTGTACAGGCAGGAGACTACAGAAGAGATCAAGAAGTTGCAGATTCAGGCTACTGTATGTTGTAAAGATCAAAGTCAGAGTGTTTTATTGTCAAATGCACAGTAACCAGGGTCATCCTGAACATTGAAATTCTTGAGACATGGTGAGCAACAACTACGTAGTAGGCATAAAAATCTGATTTAATTATTAAAAGAGTCACAAATGAGAATAGCAAAATATACATAACAGTAAAACACTAGCAGCAGTTTCAGAGACTGTAAAGATCAGGAAGATGGACAATAAGAATAGAGTAATTATAATATTATAAATATATTATAATAATAGTGTAGGAGTGCCAATGAATATGTACATTAGATTGTGGTGATGTACATTGAATGCACAGGAAGTGACCAGAGCATACATAGGGGTGATCATGTGATCAATGTGATCGCTGGGATTAATGTTGCTGGTTGAGAAGCCTGATGGCCTGGGGGGAAAAACTGTTTGAGTCTGGCAGTCGGTGCCTGAATGCTCGGGTAACGTCTACCGGGCGGCAGCTGCGTGAACAGTCCATACCCTGGGTGGCTGTAGTCTTTTGTGATTTTCCGTGCTTGCCTAAGGCATTGTGTGTGGTAGATGCCTTGCACTGAGGGGAGGTAGCAGCCAATGATGCGCTCCGCTGTCTTCACCACCCTCTGGAGCGCCTTGCGATCAGCAGCGGAGCAGCTGCCATACCAGGTGGTAATGCAGCCGGTGAGAATGCTCTCAATGGTGCACCTATAGAAGTTTGTAACAGTTTTTGCAAACATGCCAAACTTCTTGAGTCTCCTCAGGAAGTAATGTATAGCTGCTTTTGGGCTTTTTTACTGTCCGATTGCCTGGAGGTGAGGTCATTGTTGATCGATGTGAATGGGGTCGTGACAGCCCCCCTGCTGCTTCCTGAAGTCCACGATCATCTCCTTAGTCTTGCAGACACTGAGACAGAGATTACAACAATCTCTGTCTCAGTGTCTCTGTGTCAGGAGAT
>OMKR01008267.1:4956-18749 GCA_900302355.1 Cyttopsis rosea
GTATGAGTGCCTTCCAATCCTGCCCATTAGCGATGCACGACTCGGAAACGATTCATTCGAAGCGAACAAATCTTTTAAATGACTCTGGAGTCTGGAGTCACTCAGACTAAAGAGTCTTTTTTTTTTTTTGACTCTGTAATTGCAACTAGACACACAAGCATTCACTGAGAGTCCAACCTCAATTTGCGAATGAAAAGAGTAACATGCCCAAACCAGCTCCTTGAGTTTTGAGTCAGTGAGTGGGGCGAGTGAGAGAATCTTCAGACTAGCAAACTGAAAATGAGGGCTAAACTAATGATGAACAAACGACATTTGCCGTAATTCATATCATAATCATATTCATGATTATACCATATTAGGTTGATTTCCATTAGTATGTTTCAGCTATAAAAGTGGTCTGACAATAAGCACTCTGATATATGAGTTTTCAAATCAACATGACCCAACTAACAGTTCTAAAGAGGCTAGATAGTTGCCCTAACACTGCAGAATTATTTAATGAGTAAAGAGGAGTCTTAAAAATCATGACAGCATGTGCTAAACACGACCAAACAGCATCAGCAAGTCAGAGCTCACCAACAGGGCTAGACGGACACTTGAGGCCATTTTACAAGACCAGCTGCAGCAGGGTCTCAGTAGGGTCAACTCCATTAGAGTGGGACAGCATGGTGGGGGTATCATTACTCACAGCGTCATCTTAGGGATCCTATTTGCTTTGGTGATGGACATGTTGATAAAATCTGCTTAAATAGAGTGCGGAGGTTGCAAGCCCGAGTGATTTGATCATCATCTTCATGTTACCCGCTAGGTCTGAGCCTGGATGCAGATATATCCTGCAGTGAAACTAATAAGCTGATGGGGGTGGACCAGGATTCCATTCAAGACTGCTGTTAAACAAGTGTACAGTCTTGGACAAGTTATGTTTCACCATCTCAGGCAAGACCAATCCCCGCCATTTGAGAAACCTGTGAAGAGCTTGGCGAAAGATCTTTGAGAACAGCCATGGACATGCGGCATCAAGCATCATCGCAAGCACCATGAGGAACTGCAGGGGTAATTGAGAGATGTGGACAGGCCAATTCAAGGTATTGATTTATCAAGATGATATGCTGTTGAGGATCCCGTGGCCTCACTTTCTTCTCCTTATCTCCATCATCACAGACCTGGAGAGGAGAGTCTACTTCAGAAGCTGACTCTAAAACTGCCATGGAGCTTGAGGAGGCTTTGTAACTCTTCCCATTACTGGCAGTTGATGGCAGACTCAACTCAAACATCCATAATATGTTGCCAAGACCAGCCTTAGACCTGACATTGTCATTGTGTCAGAATCATCCAAGTTAATTGTCATAGAGGAGCAAACTGTGCCATGGGAAGACTGGTGGAGATTTAGATGTTTGCCATTGGAGGTAGGTTGCAGATGTCCAATGTCAAAAGACCCAAAACACCAGGTTACATCACAGATGATGTGTCCTACCACAGCATCAGAAGAGGCTTCATCAAAACCTCACCTTCCATTTCCTTTGTTCATTTCCCCTTCTCTCATCAGGTCTGTTGTCTCCATCTGGTCTATCTATCTATCTATCTATCTATCTATCTATCTATCTATCTATCTATCTATCTATCTATCTATCTATCTATCTATCTATCTATCTATCTATCTATCTATCTATCTATCTATCTTATTAATTGTCTCTTTTACATCGACCTTTAGATCCCAGCATAAGTACCAAATATCTTTCTTCTACCCACCCAGCTTCATTCTCTCTTCCTTTATCCTTTTCAAATCTTTGTCTCAAAGTTTAAATTTTCTCCTTTGCCAGGCTCTCTTTGTCTTGCACTTGTTTAAAGTTGCAAGACAGCTCTCCAGCAGTAATGGGCGATAAGGAGCCTACACTGTGACACAATTAATATTCTAATCACAGTGATCTTTCGCTCTCCCTGTACCCGGCTCTGCTTTACTTTTCTCATGGCTCCCGCAGCATTTGGTAATTGGTATTCCGACCGTACCTATATCTCGGCAGCGTGAAATTTCTTGGAAGCACAGGATACATTCACGGGACCTGAGGATTGACAGCTGTCCATGACCGTGTGTCCTCCGCTCAACAATATAGTTTCCTTTTTACTGCATCACTGCTATACCCTGGGTGAATAACTGCTACCGATAAGTGCCTATTAAAATAGAATATATGCGCCCATAAAGTAGTTCAAATCAAACTGTCTGTTTGCCGGTCTAAAATGATATACTGGCTCCATACTGTATATCTAATGCCACATTCACCGCTCATGGAAGTTAGTGTAATTGCCACATTCCCACTGGAAACTTCTGTTGAACTAAACATCCATTGGTATACGACAAGGAATTGGGTTAAAATCATATCTTTCTATAGCCAGCTGGTAATACTCGGTACTGTATACTTTTAGGGTAGAACATTTCAATTCAAGGTCATATTCACATATGCACCGTACTTTGTTTTCACATGTTCTTTACTTTCTCATTCTCCATGTCTTCCTGTCGGGGAAAAAACACTCAGATCTCAGTGTACAGGGGCTGATTATTTCAAAATGGATCAAAAAAAGTTGATTTCTCTTCACTACCTCTGTGACTGCTGTGGCAGGGATGACGCCTTATGTAGCTGAGGGTGGAGGTCTTAGAGATATGGTAGCACATTATAAATGGCTCCCGCAATGAATACATAATCCTTGATGGCCTGAATCTGCTCTTTGTGTTTAGGGTTTGCTTTACACAACCTTCTACAGCTTTTGTCATCCCTCTCTGATAGTGTTACACTTGACAGAAAATAATATGCCAGAGGAGATTGTGAATGCTACTATTCAGGCTGCGTCACGTCGTGCCGCATATACTTAGACTCTTAGAAGTAGGGTTTAATTCCGATTTTTGTGTTTGGTTTCAGGCTTGCAATAAGAAGACTCCCTTCTGTTTTAGCTGTGCAAATAGGGCCATTAGCGGAGGCATGGCCAGTTTACTACATTCTTTCAATTTGGTGCCATCTGTGGTTCTACAATTTGACTTTTCATATAGGTGTTTGATATTTCTGTCTTCCACTATTGTAAGTAGATGTGTTCCCGGGAGACAGTGGTGATTCATCATAGGTTACTGGAAAGTAAACGGACTCTGGTCTTTGGCTTTCATTTTAAACAACACACAGACAAGTTATATATAGTGGCTACAGTCAAGTGTAGGACCAGTTCTTCTGTATTCCTACTTAGACTATAGCTGTGCTATTTAAAACAAAATATGCTAGAAAAAATGTGTCTCCTTGTCCAGTAAAGAAACAGCCTACTTTAAAATGAACCTACCCACCATACAAAAACCACAAAACCATTTAGTACTGGATGGTGACTGAAAGTAGACTCTGATGTCCTTAAGTCTGGAAAAGTTTACCAGGGTCCTAAAGAGTTCCCCCTGAGGACTATCTTGTCTTATCTTACCAGGTAACTGACAACATTTTTGAAGTAACCTATGCCGTTGAACACATAAGCACTACCTACAGTCGGATTTGTTTCCCCAAATGGACTCCATGGCCTTTCCCGCTCTTGCCCGGGCGTCCACAGCGACTGGCCTGTGACCCACTGTGGAGAACCGGCCACGGCCAGGGTTCCAGGTGCCCGGGTTCGAACTCCGCGGAGTGTTTGTCTGCGAGGGATTACGCCAGGTAAATGGCAGGGGTTTAGCATAATGTGGGCGACGGCTGTTTTGGCATCAACAGGATATGCGGTTGTGTAAACATTGCAGCGGTAACCCAGTCCACCGTGGGCGGAGCTGATAAGGGAATTATGAGGGAATGAGCCGCCTAATCCCTTTAATTTGACTCTCTGTCTCTCCGACTCTCTCTGTCTATCCGTTTTCTCTTTATCTACCTCTAGTTTTTCTGCAGGGCCAACTCTCGCTCTCTTTTTTTCCTGTTTCCTCACGTTTATTGATGCTCTGTTGCTCCGTTCTTCCCCTGCCGTCAGTTATCTCATCCTCAACCTTGTTCTGTACGTAACGCTCTCGCTCTAATGCCATCTCTCTCGTACGTACGCCCCCCTCCCTCCTTAATCTCGCCCTCTATGACCTCTGGTGTGTAGTTTACTCAGGAGTAGAGAGCGATAGAGAGAGAGAGGAGGAGTAAAGTAAAGGTAAAGTAAAGGTAGATGGACACGGTGGATGAGAGGCCTGGGGAGAGATGGAATACGAGCAAGACACGTCAAAGGTTAATTGCGGGAAAACACATAGGGACCCACTCGACAGTTGCTTTACAAGATGCATGCGCACACACACACATGTTTAAACACACCCTGCTGCTTCAACCCTAGCTATTATACGGACACCATGTCTTTATTTATTTTTTATCTTCTCTCCTTTTTTTTCCACTGACACTGAAGCTGTATGGCTATTATAATGCTCTCCACCATGACTCTTCCACAGCCTTGAGGTCTTGTGGAGAGAAAAACCGGCACTATGGGTATTCCAGTATGTTCTACATACGTGAATGGAACCTAAATGTGAGGTTGGTAACGATGTTTTTCTCTCCGCCGGTCCATTACTGTACGTTCCAATTGCGAGAGCTCGAAGCCAGCTGTATGCTAATCGTCCGTTGTTCTTCGACGTAGCATCTCGCCGGCCCGTAATTTGCCTCACGCTGAAAGATGCTTTCGCTCCGTCAGAATTTCCCAAATGCATATTCCGTTTGTTTTAAACTTTCCCCGAGGTGTTCAGATCCACTGCCTTAGGTTGGGTTTTATTTAGTAACTGAGCTCAAATTGAGTAGGGACCAGCCATGGCAAACTAAGCCCCTGACAGGGTGATCAGTCTCTCCCTCCAGGTATCATCCTGGAGGGAAGCCACTTAGTACATGGCTGCTTACCAAATCAATGTTATTTTGAAACTAACATGCCGAGTGTAAGAGGTTCAAATAAGAAAAATAGTCCACGGCAAAGTAGCTAACACTGCAACGTCACGATCTATTCGCCCTCCAAAATAAATTGTTTCCCTACACATGACAAACCTATTTACTGTTATTAATGTGAAATTGCACATATCCACATTCATCTCTTCAAGTTCTCTATTGTCGTCACTATGTAGCGTCACAAGATGGCGCCGCTCGCTAGTGTCAGCATTACCATGCAGGCGGAGCGACTTCGCATGGAAGCGAGAGGCGTGGATCCAGGCAGACAAGTGGTTGCCCGTGACGACGGTCATTGTTGAGAGATCAGCGGTCATTATGCAGAAACGACTGCTGATTACCGCTATTGACCAATCAGAATCCAGTTTTCCACAGTGTGAGAGTGTGATAATGTAAATGAATAATGATTACCTAGTGTGAAAAAAATGGAGACCGATCCGAATGGAGTCGATATACTGTATGTCTAATATATGTCTAATCTATCTGATGTAAGTCCAAATCCAGGGGTTTCACTCATAACCACAGCAGGCCGAGATGAGCGTAAACCCATATTGAGCCTTCAAATTGTCTCTTCATAAGACAAGGGTGACATCACAGACGCAGACCACTTAATTCACAGTCATTTCCAATATAATTTAAATCAAATTACCTTTTTGAAAACATGGAATGAATTAAGAATTAATTGAGATGAGATGTCATGCTTTCGTCTTGAGGCAATCGCCTTTGTGCCTTGTCTCACGGCCCCGTGATGCCATCCAGGAGATTCTCATGCCGTGAATTTATTGAATTTATTCATAAAACATGTTTTTTTCTCGAGTTAGCCCTCACTCTCAAATAGAATGTGCATTAATCAGACGTCGAGCTCAAGGTGACGGAGCTGCACTTGGCAGAAACACCTGCTCTGAGAGATTTTATATTAACTCGTTTTTCCCGATAATAATGTGTACCCTCTTTGCATAGCTTTCCAAATCCTGTATGTATGTATGTATCCTAAACCATTACTGAAATGGGGCTGCTCTAGGTGCCCATATTTCCTAATAATCACTACCTATGGAAGCATACTAGCAAGCAAGCATGCTTTTAACTTAACATATCGTCTGCATAGAATCACCTTTTGTATAATCTGTAAATTTTTTTGTATTTGCCTTTTAAAAAATGTCTTTATTTCTTTGGTATATTTGGCTATTTTTGCATATTTGGCAAGTGTTATTTTGTATTTGGCAATTTTTTTATTTTGGCATTTTCTGTTTGACTATATTTTATTTTCATATTTTTGGCAATTTTTGTATATTTGGCTTTTTTTATTTGGCTATATTTAATTTTTGTATATTTGGCAATTCTTTTAAACACATGCTTCACAAATAATATAATATAATTATTGCATATCATTCACTATGAATATAAGATTTTTTGGGGATTTGGGACTGATTGGCTTTTTCTTTAACACACAAAAAACACTGATCTCTTCTCTTTTGTTTTTTCTCTCCATCACATTTACTCTCTTTCACTAGACGACTCGGGAAGTGAAATTATTCTAAGTGATTCAACACATACACAGACACAACTACAAAGAGCGAACAATGGGCTGGATGGAGTGGAGGAGAGAGAGAGGGAGCGAGAGAGAGAGAGCTGTGATGCAGACCTATCATCTCTCGGGTGTCGGGGGTTCTTGTTAAGGGTCTCCATTGTTAACCGGAGCTCAAATCATACGCCCGATTACGATGACTGGACGGCATAATGAGCGAGAAAAAAATGAAAAGGTAGAAAAACATCGAGAGGCAGCAGAACAATGGTGCAGAAATTAAATGTACAAAAAAAAAGAACGAAAAGCAAGAAGAAAATAGTCAATTCTTATACGCTATTAGTTTCCCTCTTTATTCATTTTTTTAAAATGAATCATTGATTTCATAACTCAAATATCCGCTGTGATGGTCTGAGTCAGTAATGGAGGTGAAGGCGGCCATTGTTCTTTAGAACTCAACGCAGACCTCCAATTCCCGCTGCTCAGATACATCACAGAGATAGAGGAGGAAGGAGAAACAAAGAGATTATATAGAAATACTATACTTGTCTTTGTGCAACCGCAGCGGTATGTAAAAAGAAGCAAAAACAAGCTTAAAAGTGGTATTCTGTGAGATGATTATGTTAAATAAATCCCATATTTGATGTCTATCCCATATGTATTCAGCTGGTACTTTATAAGAAACAGCCGTTCGATGTATTTATGTTATGCATATGCAACTCTATACAGTACATCGTTTCCGGTGTTGGGGAAGCTATTTTGAAAGAATAGCTTTGCCATCTACCAATGACTTCACACTGGAAGAAGTTGAACTACAGCAAAGCCGCCCTAAAGAAATCTAGAAATCTAGTTTGGCTGACTAAAGCTACTTAGAAAAAGTAGTTCAAACTACTTTGTAAAAGAAATGATCAAATTGACAATGTACATGTGATATAAAATTATAACAAAATATAATACAAAATAGTCACATGCCAGCAAAAAATGCCACTCAATTGAGTTCATTGCAAAAAGTGGTCGAACCCGAACGTTAACGTTCACTGAATTAAATGAGTGAGATTCCAGGATGTCGCTGTGTGAGCACTGACCAAGTGTGTGGTGGTGGCTGCCTGACAAATGCATTGGCTGGGCCTTCACAGCGGTCAGGATGAAGAAAAAGGGGCGGGGCTTGTCAAAGAGGGTTCAATTACAGTAGAGAAGCAATGATAAAATGAAAAAAATAAAATCCTTTGCAAAATCCTTATGGCCCAAAAGAGTTTGTAGTTTCAATAATTAACTACACAAGAAAATGGTAAAAAAAAAAAAAATTAACTACTTGAATCACTATGTAAATATGAATGTAGTTGAACTACCAGCAAGCTACTGCAAAATGTAGTTAAACTACTAGTTTAATTACATGTAGTTCATTACTCGCCAACACTGGTTGTTTCCATTGTTGGAGGAAGAAAATATCACCTTGAGTGACCAAAAAAAGTTAATGTTATGTTATACACTCTTATGCAACATTCCCGTAATTGTCATTACATTATCAGTGGCTACAGGGCGCCGTATTGTCATTATGGGATGGAGCTCTAATACATACTCTGCTGTTTTACTGTCCAAATGGGTCATTTATTAACACGTTTACTCCACACAGTGTTACAGGTTGAAACAGACTGATGACTTAAGCTGTTTTACCATATCTTCAGGAACCAAATGCTAACATCTGTGGATTTGGCACAATAAATAAATATAATTATTAGGACTTTGAATCATTTTTAAAAGCTCACATGTGGTAGAAAGAAGCTAAACTCAGCCATGACTCGCTGCTAAATATTCAAGGCTCCTAGTCATATCAACAGCTTGTATCCATCCTTCTTCCCGTCGTCCTATACAGATGTCTCTGGTTTCAAATGACGCCTTTGCCGTGGCGGCGGCGATGCCGCAGTGAATATATACATTATACAGGTTGGTGTAGTGCGCACCTTCCACCACCAGGTGGCTCCTGTGAGCAGACTCTCCAGACAGACAGCTGCATTCTGGGTAGTGGGCGTAGCGTGCACAGCAGAAGGTCCGTGCAAAGATCAAATGCAAGATTCCTTACCGAGAGAAGCTGAACAAAGAAGAAACAAGAAGCGCTACTTGGACAAAATAAAGGAAATTAACGGGCTTGATCCGTCTGAACACAACGAGTGGTCGGTTTTAACTCTCCAGGCTGCAGCAAGTTACGTTTCCAGACGTGTTTTTCTGCCTTGTTTGATGTGTGAGCGCTTACTTCCAGTAATAGTAATTGTAGTAGTAATAGTTTGTCTTTAATCTCTACATTTTTCACTTGAAATGTCAGTACTTAAAGGTTGCCACAGCACTAATCAATATTGAGATATTCAATATTGACAATAAAGATATTCAGAATTGGAGTTAATGCAGTCCACAAATAATAAACTAATAAATAACAAATTAAAATACAGTATAAAAGTGACTTACTTACTGTGACGTACAGTACAGTAATAAAAATAACATAAAAAATTGTAACAATAAGGTAAAAAAGAAGAGTTCGAGTTCATGTTGGTATTTGAGGAAGAAAATGCATGTTTGCATGTTTGATGGAGGAAAGGGACATTTCAGAAATTTGGCTCTTGCGAAAATTGAATATATTAATGAATATATTTTGAATATTTTTTACTTGTGATTGATGTAGTTTTAGACCACAGTTCACAGTGTGACTTGGCTTCGAACCAGCATTGCTGCAGTCATCAAGCATGGCGAGTTTGAGTTGGTGTTTTTTGGAAGACCCGCCATGTCAGCTGCAGTCCCCGCTTCCCGGCCAGAGAGCGCCACGGCCGGGGAGAGTGGAGGAAGCTGACGTGGACATGCAGACGCATAGCGGCAACATAGAGCAGCAGGTTCTGTGTCGAATTTAGTCTATAAACTTTAATTTATTTAATAAAATAAAATAAATGAAATAAATACATCTACAATAAAAAGACTATTCTTATTGCTTGGGGAGGGAGGGAGGCAGGGAGCTGTGCTGGGCAGCGGGGTGTGTGCAGCAAGATGCACGTTTCCTCAATTTCTCAATCCCTAACTTCTCTTATTTCATGTATTTCAAGACTGGAGAAACTTTCTTTCCCTCTCTCCTTCCGTCCGAGTGGTCCGCAACATCGTGCCTCATACGGAGCTGTTAATGGTGAACAACGTTCCCTTTGTATAGATCAGTGGTACTCAACATTTCCCAGCTCAGGAGCCACATTAACAAAAAATATTTTCGCAAGAGCCATCACTGATCACAAAGCGCACTGCAAACAGAGCGCGAGAATAGATTGTGTGCAGCTTTCACATGGATAATGGTAGACGGCAAACCGGAAGTTACGTAGAGAAAGCCGAGGAGGAGGAGGAGCCGACGCTACTGCGCATGTCTGCTGCGGCTGCCGCGTTCTGCAGTGACGGATCGTTGGAATATCGCACTTAAATAAAAACCGTGGATTGATATAAAAGTTGTTTTTTCAATTTATTTATCTTTTTCAATTTATTTATTATCATTACCAGGAAACAAATCTATATAGATGCGCTCCCTCTTGAAGCGGCATAACAAAGGCTCGCGAACCGCGGGTTGAGTATGACTGGTATAGATTATTATTTATTTACATGCAGTGAAAGTGACGGTGGAATAGAAGTCAAGGAGTCAGCAGAAGTCGCTCCACCATTGATATGCTAAGGACCTAAGTGGGGTCGTTCGTGGCCTGATTGTGATGATACTGTTTCATGTAAATGAGGAGGCTGGGGGTTCAGGCAGCGGCGATTCAAGGATTTTTACACAATGTGATTTAGTGACAGAAAGTGACGCGGGTTTCACGCGCCACTGGAGACTACAGAGTTTTTATGAATGAGATTATTTCTGAGACCGGGCACATTTGAACTCTTTGCCCGCTGGCGGCTGATTTCCCTCAAATGTTAAAATGTTATAAGCAATTCTATTTTAAATTAAACATTTATAGCAAAGAACAAAATCACTCCTGCTGCAAGATTCAATTTAAGATATAATTGCTAATATTAAATATATTGAATTAAAATTTGTGATGATGTAGTTTTAGACCTATCACAGCGTCGCATCATTTGTGTGTGTGTGTGTGTGTTTGCGGACACACACACACACACACACACACACACACACACACACACACACACACACACACACACTCACTCACTCACTCATTCTCAGTGAGTTGCAGGACGCCAAGAGTAAAGTTTCCATATTTAGCCATTTTCCATATTTGGTCCGGACTCTTATTAAAATGTTTGTTGCCAGCTACGAGCTAGGCTAAGCTAATAGGCTAGCACAACACCAGAGGCTGGCGATTCAGAGCCGCGAAGCTAGAAAGATAAGTTACCGTTCTAGCTTCGCGGCTCCGAACACGTTCACGCGCACATTCTTTATTTAATTACCTTGTGGTTATATAATCACACAGGCTGATGTCCCGATTGCGATTGTGAGCAGTGTGGAGTGTGCGGTGTTACTGTTCATGTTCATATGAAATTGCCTGTGTGGATGCAGCCGCCGTGGTGGTGTTGTTCCTCCTCATGAAAACCAAATGCCCTGTCCAGTGATCTGCTCTGGGTTGAACAGCTGTCTGTGTGCTGATAAAACCATTTGATTCCTGTCAAACTTTGATTCGAAGTGTGTGCTTAAAATAAATAAGTTAAAATAATTCAGTGTCTACATTGAACGTATCAGACATATAATTGTTTTTACATTAATATATACAGTATATATAAAATTGCAGAAGGAGAAAATCAGCCGTCCACCAGATTCAAAGTTCTAAGAGCAACGCAATCACGGGACCACTCAGTTTTACTGCTGGAGACATTCAATATGAATGTCACAGATGTGTGGACTGTCGGAGTTTCGGGGTCTCTGAGTTTAAATACAATGTTCACACTAGTTCATAAATGTTTATTCATGTAACTTTCACTGTATTACTTGCAGAAAGCTTAAAGGTATTTCAAAGCTCCATCAGATGCCACACTATCCAAAATCTTAAATCCAAATAAAATTCAAACCTCTAAAACAATTAAAAACAATTCTAAAGAGAATAAATTATTTAATAAAAAATGAATAAATATACTATTATTATAAAGATTGTGTGTGTGTGTGTGTGTGTGTGCGTGTGTGCGCCATTCATCGTCCGCCGTCATCAGGATTGAAGTACTCTGCTGCCCCTAGCGTCTAAAGGATAAAATGTCGCGGTGGCAAAGGCGTTATTTGAAACCGCATACATCTGTAACTACGTAAGCTACGTAAGCTACTACTGTAGCAGGCAGCACGTAACTCTTCCTGGAGATGATGCACTGATCTGTACTGTGCAACGCCGACAACCTCGTGTCAACCTCGTATGTGTCGGCTCTCCCTCTCTTAGCGTCTTAGCGTGAGGAACCATCAGACGGATCATTAGCTTTAACTGGTCGTGATATCCTCATTACATGTTTTAATTTACCACCGCAGCACAAGCTCTCTCTTCACTCTCTCCATAACCAGGTGAGATGAGGGGAGGAGAAAGGAGAGGAGAGGAGCGAGGGAGAGATGTGCATGTGCTCGTGCCTCATGTGTTGAAACCGCCAGCGAATGGTAGCCGTAGAGTCTGGGCAGATGGGTATGTTGCATGTTGTGTATGTGACAAAAAGGAACGCATAGAAGGAAGGAGGAAAGGGTGCTGGCAAAACAAAGGTGAAGCCCTTACAAATAGTTCCTCACTTTTTTTTATTGTTTATATTCTATATTTACCCACTTTTTTTTATTGTTTATATTCTATATTTACCCACCCGTGTCAATTGTATTCTGAAGTATCTTCGCATTTGACATAAGCCAGCCTGTAACAACTTTATTTTTACAGAATACCGATTGCGTTACCTCATTTCTAACCATTTTTCAAGCCAAATGGACCCATAGACTGTAAAAGAAAATGGCTTCTGTACCATCACTAGTTGGTTTCTGAGTTAGGGCTTATGCTCGCCGTGATCAATCAAGGCAACTATGCCCCCAAATATATCCCCCTGTAAGCCTTAATATTTTCTTCATGAACAATTTCCAAAATCACAACACAGACACCCATTCGAAGAAGTAAATGTTATGTGGAACCTAACATCTGATGGAACAAAAATGCATTGCCTTTGTATTTCTAGCGAGAAGTTTCTTCACTTTTCCATTGACTTCCATTCAGTCTGAGGTTTCCTGGAGCCAGCACCGAACAGCCATTAGATGAACGAACAGTTTAAAGCACTTCCAAATTGGCTTCAACACTCGGCTCTAATGGTTGCCACCTGGCACCACCAGAGTCAGACGCTTTTTGCGACAAGAGGCAATGGAGCTCGTGGGAAATGCCGTCTTTACTCCAGGAATTACGACCTCTCTTCTAAAACTCTTTCCAGGGGCTTTATAAAAAAGCGGAGAATTCTCAGAAGCCGAATTAGTGATGCAAGTGAAGTCTTGTCTAATTTTAGTCTGACGCTGAAACCAAATCACATGAGGTAATTCTCAAAGGTGCCAAGTTTCTTTATAAATGACAGACTCATGTTTCTATTGTTCAATGTCAATCCAAAGGAATTCAATTCAAATAAAACAATGTAAGTACATTCAAACCAACCAGAGCTAATGAGCCAGCGCATGATCCATTTTTTTGTTTAACCAATGTTAATTCTGTATTATCTTCATTCACCTTGGAGTCTATGATGCAACAAAGACATCAAACGCGCACATGTGAGCGCACACTCGGGTTGTTGCAACAATCACTCTTTATGTAACGTGATGTTGATGATAATTGTGACCATTGAGCACATGATGACGATAATGGTGATTGAGATGATGACGGCGTATCGTTCCAATCAAAGTCACAATGAGCCTCATCACATATTTCTATCGGCGTCCATTTAAAGCATTGACCCATAAAACAAACATACAGAGCCGGTCTGGTACATTCCCATTAATAGGCCGGAGCAGCTCAGTTGAACTCTAACCCGCTTTCAACAGAGCTGCTCTTCTGCCAATCACATGACATGACATGACAATATGGTAGTGGCATGCCACCGTGAAAAGGTGTCTCGGGACATTTCCTAACCTCGCAAACTCACCGGGCCAACGGAAGGCTTGTATAGATAGATACATGGCCCAAACTTTTCGTCCATATTAGATTTCCAATTCATTTCCTATGGGAAAAGACAACATATGTTGCGGGAGTGGAAGATGCTGTAACAAGTGTACAAGTTTAAAAGAAGAATTTGCCGGCTTGGACGCGACACCTTAAAGCCCAGATTGAAAACTGCGCCGCCAACATCGCCGATTCCTCACTGAGGGGAACTAAATTTAACGACTCAGATTACACGACAGGTTCTGCTGG